>JAHBMJ010001859.1:10892-25624 GCA_018398765.1 Chromera velia
CCCCCACCATGAATTCATTTGAATGTGAAATCAGGTCAAGTGCGTCATGACGATGGAGGTTGGGCCATTTCGAGTTCCGACATGGTCAGTCAGTGAGTCAGTGCGGAGCGGGGACACACACACACACACCGCGCGCGCGCGCGCGCACGGATGCGAGAGAGAGAGAGAGAGAGCTTCACCTGAATGGTGTCTTCTCATATTTTCACCTTCTTTCTTTTCTCTCTGAGAGTTTCGGGCAACCTATGAATCTGTCTAACTCTGCTGTGAGACATCATGGGTTGTAAGATAAGAAAAGGATCGATCGAAAGAAAATGTGAACTTAATTGCATGCTTACACTGACGACTTATTTCACTCAGGTACTACTCGCCTCTGCCTATCGGCTTTCATGGAAACGAAACGCTGTACGTGTGCGATTTCTGCCTGGAGCTGTTTGGGTCAGTGAGGGGGGGAGTGGAGTGAATGGATCAATCTTCTGTGGGTTGGCTCAAAGGAAGGTTGGATGGATGCTTTTTGATCATCTTTCCTCTCTGTCTTCCTTCGTTCGTCCCCTCCTTACCTCCCTCCTTCCCCACTTTGTTTCTCTGCTCCTCTCTCTCTCTCCCTTTGTATGTATGTATGTATGTATTTATGTATGTATGTATTTTCTTGTTGGCTTTTGGCTTATGCGTTTCTCTATCGCATACACTCACTCTCTTTTCCGGTCGTGTGCCTCAAATAGCATGCTTCCTTCTCTTTGTGGGGCGAGAGCATTTCACGTCGACTGGTTGCACCGCCTGCCTGCAGTACCAAAAGAGCCCTGGAGCGACACGAAAGCCGGTGCTACCTTCGGCACCCGCCTGGGGACGAAATCTACAGGTACGTCAGTGGGTGGGTGGGTATTTGGGTGGGCAGGTGGCTTCTGTCTGTCTTTGTCAATCGTCGGACCGAAGGGTGGAGGGAGAAGCAGGTTCGTTCAGCCTTCTTTCCATTCCATCCTTTCCATGCCGTCGCGCTTTTGAGTGCTTTTCGCTGCCTTCCTGATTTCTTGCCTGGTTGCCTTCCGCGGTAAAACAGAAATATTACAGCTGGCTGTACACAACTTCCCTTTCGAAGTCTATGCCGTCCCCCTCGATCCCTTCGTTCTCTTTCTCTCTCTCTCTTTTTTCTGGTTGTATTCGCACGCAGAGAAGGGAACGTGTCGATGTTCGAGGTCGACGGGTTCATGGCCCGCATTTATTGCGAGAACCTCTCGTACCTGGCGAAGCTTTTTCTCGACCACAAAACGCTCAAGTCAGGCAGACAGGCAGGAAAGAGGGAAGACAAAAGGCGGAAAATCGTCAGAACGGGGTGTGCGGGGGATTTCTTTACTTTACTGTCCATCACCAGGAGGGTGGGAAGGAATCGATGTGCCCTGGTGGCTGTCCATTTGCTCAAGGGATGGACACAAACACGTCCCGACATGCGAGAGGGAGGAGAGTCAGAAAGACTCGCATGGCTCGTAAGCGAAGAAAAGCCTGAAGTCGAGAAAAGTGGGAATGTGCGTAAACAAGAAACAAAAGGGGAGCTCCGAATTGGTTTGTGGTTTGATTTGTTCTGTTCTGTGCTGCTTCTCTGTTACTGGTTACACGTGGAGTGATTCAAAACCTGACTTCACTTCTTTCTGTTTTTGCTGGCCTCCTTGTTTGCAGGCACTCTGTTGCATTTTTCATTTTCTACGTCCTGTGCGAGTACGTACCTGAAAGCGGTTGGTTGATCGATCGGTGTCTTTCTTTTTCGACACTACCCTTTCTTTCACGCAGCTGAAACTCGTTGGTTTTGGTTGGCAGTCAGAAAAATCAGAGGAAAGAAAGAAAGAAAGAAAGAGGGCAGGCGGGAAGAAAATCATGGTAGACGAAAAAAAACGAAGTGAGTGGTCCACTCTCCTGTCTGACTGGCAATTGCACTGCCTGTGTGAGTGACAATGGTTTTCTCGTTATGTTTGTTTATCGCTCTCTCGCTCTCCCCGTCTGAGTTTGTGTAAGTGTGTATGCGCGCGCGCGTGTGTGTGTGTGTGAGAGAGAGAGAGAGAGCGTTTGTGTATGTATATTGATGTGCGAGCAGGGTATTACCGGGTGGTCGGGTACTTCTCACGAGAGAAAGGGTCTGCGAATAATCTGTCGTGCATTCTGACCTTTCCGCAGGTAAGAGAGAGTCAAAGGAAGGGGAGTGAACAGCGGCTCACAAACCCTAAGCCCTGCATTTGTCTTTTTTTGCTTGTTTCTTTTTGTTTTATTAGCAGCTTGGTCAGCTGATGCCAGGCCGTCTCCCATGCAGTCACTCCATCATATGTGTATTCTATTCTACATGCATCCACGATGAGCACTCATGCATTCTTGAGGTCACTTGAGGTGATGTACAACACCTATCTGGTCTTTTCTCCTGTACGTCCCTTTCTTTCCCCAGGCGGGACGACATCACGCTGAGTCGCAGTTGTTTCGTCTCTTCCTCTCACCCCCTCTCTATCCATGCCTAAGTCGGCAGAGTGGTGGGCTCCAAGGAGGCCGGGCAAAGATGGGAAAAGGAAAACTTTTGCTTGGCTCTTCTTGCGCTTGCTTATTTACTCCTTTGTCTGTTTCTGTATTTTTTTTCCTTCTCCATCATCCGTCGCTTTCTTCCCTTCTTTCTCCGTGTCTCCCCTTATTTGTTTCAACGCAGCACCAGAGGAAGGGACATGGCAAATTCCTCATCGCTTTCTCCTACGCACTCTCAAGGAGGGAGGGAGTCAAAGGTCCCTCGCTGTGGCTGTATGAATGCATACGTGGGGGTCTCGTTCGTTGTGTGTAGGCAGTCCATCCATCTGGCCTTCCTTCCTTCATTTCGCTGTGGTCCTCCTGACAGCTGTCTGTCTGTCTGAAGTCTCTTTCCTCTTTGTAGTTGTGTCCGTTTTCGTGTGGATGCAGATTGGGCCCATGCACTGGACTTTTGTCTTTCTCTTTTTTGTTCTTTTCTTTTTCCGTTTTGGACCTTTCATCCTGCCCGCGCGCCTTGCTCTCAATAGATTTCCTTTTGTATCTGTCTACTACTTGGCGGTCCCTCTTTTCGTACCTCTCCTTTTGACATCCATGACTTTCTTCTGTTTGACGTCTCTTTATTTATTTGTCTTGATTCAAATCTTGCAGGCGGCCCTGAGCGTCCTCTGTCGGATCTCGGGAAAAGCACCTACATGGCGTACTGGGTGGGGGAACTCCTCCCTGCCATCAAGGAACTCCAACGCGATAAGCAACCAGTAACCCTGATGGTCTGTCTGTCTGTCTGTTTCCGTGTTCCTCTGTTTCTTTGGTCACCCGTTCGCCTTTTTGATGGACGGCATTTTTGTTTTACTCTTTTCCTTTCTTCTTGTCTGTTTATTGACCAGCTGCTTCTCCTCTCTGTCCGTATGTCTGCATGGTGTCGGGCTCTCCTCTGCGGCTCTTTGTCGGTGTGTCTGTGGATTCGATCATAATTTTGTCTAGGTCGATAATTTTGCTTCTGAGTCATTGATAGAGTAGTCTTCCAACGCAAATATCATTGCGGCCATTTCTTTCTGTCTACGCGTGTGTCCGTTTGAAGAGAATATAGATTTTTATCTCCCTCTTGTGAATCTGTGCGAGAGAGAGAACGCATGCAGACTCTCTCGAACAAAACGTTCCTGACAGTGGCGGACGTTCGTCTGGCCCTGGAGGGCTACGGGATTCTTCGCGTGTTTCGGGACAAGGACTACCTCTGGCTCCCTCCTGAGTTGGAAACCAGGTAGGTTCGTGGTGGGTGGGTGGACAGATCAGATGGGGGGGCAGCTGGGGAGACGAGACTGAATGACGGTTAGAGACAGATCCGAAAGTGCCCTATGCGATTGAGTCCTTTCAGTCGATCGAGTAAATTCCTTTTCATGTGGATCGATGGAGTTTTCTTCTTTCTGTGTCTCTCTATCAGTCTTTCCCTATCTCAGAGTCTTTTCAACTGCACTCTCCTTCGCTCACTTGCTTGCCTGCGGTTTTGGGCTGTTAGATTCTCGCTTGTTACCTTTTTGTTTTTGTCTTTTGGCTTCTGTTTGCTTTTTTCTTTGATTGTTTGCTTCGACTCGCCTTCCCTCACTCTCTTTCCTCTCCTCTTCCTTCTGTCTGCAGAGTCCTCGCCCTCGCAGGCCGCCCTGCACGGAAGGTTCACGAAGAGCTTCTCCACTGGACGCCCTACAATGCAGGGGCTCTCGGATTCGCACAGACAAGCCAGGTGTTCCCCTCGGCTCTGCCAGGGGGACCGACGGGGTCCACCGGGACTGGACACGGGGTGGGGGGCAGCTTCAGCTCGCAGCAGCAGCAGCAGGGTGGAGGGAAGACGCTCCCCCCCCCCTCACCATCAGCAGGAGCACCTAGTCCCCTGCCATCTGAATACCCAGGAGGTGGTCAGATGACTGGCGCCATGGAGACGGGGGGAGAGACTGGGGCCGTGCCGACAGGCGCGGCAGGGACGGAAGGGAATGGCGATGTGAACATGAACGACGCGAATGTGCCGGCAGCTGGGGGAGGTCCGGGTCCGTCTGCCCACTTTGGGACCGCCTCGACTCCCGGAGGCTCCAATTCAGCAACCGGAGGACAGCAGCAGGGCTTCTCCCTTGCCAGTCTTCTGCAGGGACAGGGAGGCACTGGAGGGGGAAAGAACGGACAGCAGCAGAACAACCCGGCTGCCAGTGCTCCTCTCAATCCGAATGCTCCACTTTTCTGATCACCCACCCGCAGCACGACCAGAGACGCCAGCCCGTCCCGGGCCCGGTCCTAGGCCCGGTCCTCTCCTGTCCGGACGGTTCTTAGCAGAAAGTGTACTCAGTGGCAGGATTCCGCCGCAGGAAACAGTGCCAGCTTTAATTAAAGTTCTCTAGGTTTTGAGTCTGTTTCAAATTCATAGAATGCAATCAAATCATGCACGACTCGTAGGAGACTAGGAGTGAAAACAAAATGCAATTTTCTTCGAGTGTTTCCTATGGATATATAGAGTTCCCGGCCTATGAATTTCAGAGTTTTTTTCAGATAACGACTTCTTTTAGCTTACCTAGCGTAAAGCCTGACCGTCCAGCTAGCTAGGTTTATATATAGGTTTGGAATGTGTACTAGATCACGGTTTGCCATGCACAAATTCACCTCCAAACTTTTTAAAAGGAATTCAGCCTTTAAATTCCTTAAGACTCCTAAGGGTAATTTTCAAACAAAAAAAAAAGCGCTCTTCGGACCTTTTTTTTTTTGTTTTTTTTTTTTTTCAGATGCAACCATGGTAAGGATGTAAAAATAATAGGGAACCACACATTTCTTACATGAAAAAAAAAAAAACAAACAACAAAAAAGTGAAAATAACCAATTTTTTTATTTTTTTTTAATTCCTCCCAGTGAGACTCCTGTCCAAATTCCTGATTAATTATTTTTTTAAATTCCTCAGAGAATCCTCTCTAAAGTCTAGTCTAAAGTTCTGTAACTTCTGTTTAAATTCCTTGAATTTAATTAGGCTATAAATTCATATTTAGCTCTACGTCTAGGTTTATAGGTCCTTGCAACGTGCTAAGCATCACTATATAGCTAACATACCGATGATACCAGGAGTGCTTTTCTGGTCGGTAACTTCGACGGTAAGAGCTTTCTATTAAATTGGGGTATAAATGGAGGAAATGGGGCCCCATTTCACCCCGATTTCCCAAAATAGGCCAATATTTTTTGGGGGTTAATTATATCATATGAAGCTCAAATTAAGCTCATAAAAACCGTTTAACGTTGTTCTACTCATTTCAAACGCTTTTAAAACCATTCATAATGTTTTTCACATTAAAAAAAAAATAATTGGGGGAAATTGGGTAAAATGGGGTAACTTAATTTCCGATACCCCATTTTACCTCATTTCACCCGATTTTACCCTATTTCTCAAAATGGACCAATATTTTTCAGGGGGTTAATTGCAGAGTTGTTAAGTCCCGACAAACCTAAGTACCGAAATCTGATACCGACCCCCCGATCCGAAATTTTTCGGTACTTTCGGTATCTTTTTGGTACTTTTGGTACCGGCTTTTTTATATATTCTAAACAGGTTTTTAGATCGAACTCTTTACAGACTGTTTATATGCCGTTAGGACACTGGAATGCTCAAAGATGACTAACATGAACTTTTGATATCTAATTTGAAGCGCGAGGGGGGGGCACACACCTGCATGGGCCGCGGCGTGCAGGCCCTGGGCCGCGCATTGTGTGTGTCTCACGTATCCTCACATGGATACAGAACTGTCATCTGAAGCATCACCGTCTCCTTACATGAATTTTGGGGCTGCACATGTGCACCATCACAAAAAAAATAAGAGTGCTGGTCTGAGTCTCTTTTCATGTTGTTCCTATCCTTCAATTGATCTCTCTCTTCCAACAGTGATCAACACTGGTCAGGGAGATTTGTATGCAAGTCCCGACTTTCGCTTAAATTCCATTTGGATGATATTGTAACATCAGACTGCATATGATTTTTAAGTTTGAGAGTCATTTAGGTCAGTACCGAAAGATCCGATCCAAAATCCGATACCGACCCCCCCTCTGGTACCGAGGTACCAAAAGTACCGAGACTTAACAACAGTGGTTAATTGTGTCATATGAAGCTCAAATTAGGCTTATAAAAACCATCTAACGTTATTCTACTCATTTTAAATACTTTAAAAGTCATTCACTATTTTTTTCATATTACCAAGGGAAGGAAATAGACTGGTGTGATCAGTACAAATATTTGGGTTGCCTTCTGTTTGAGGGAGGGGATTTGACTCGGTCAATTGAAGCACGCCTACGCAGTGTAGAGCGTGCAATGGGGGCGGTGATTGGTCTGGCTGCAAGTCTGTCTGGGTTGCCTCTCGGAGGAAAGATGTAGCTGCTGAAGGCGTGCTGGGAGCCGGTGGCAGTCTATAGCCTGGAGTGCTTTCCGATAAGACAGGGAGACTAGGAGGCGATTGACAACTTGCGGCTCCGGTTTGTTCGATGGGCGGCCCGACTTCCGGTTAGGAGTTTGCGTATACCCTCTCTTTTGTCTGTTAATTTAATGTCTGCTCGCGCGCTCTTGTGTGCTCGTTTTGCTTCATTCTGGATTGCACTTAGCCGTTCATATCTCCATATTCCTCAGGCTCTTTTGAATTTATGGAAGGGACCAGCGGGGCAGAAGCAAAGAAGAGCCGTCAATAGTTTGTTCAGATGGGCAGGCCTTGACTTTTTGACGTCTCTCCCTGTCCGGAGCTCAGAAAGACGGGCCCCGAAGGGGAATTCGTTTGTTTCTACCAAAATTAAGGATACTTGGGGAATGGAATGCATGAAAAGGGGAGACAGGGAAGAAAGGGGCAACTTCCCTCTGTTTGCCTCTTTATCAGGACTACAGAGAGCTCTTCTGTCTTCTTTACGTTCTTCTCTATTTCTTTTATCTTCAAAGAATGGCCCCAAGGTACGGATGTCCTGTCTGCTGAGAAGTGCCTTATGTGAGAAGATTGAGCTACTCCTAAGGGCAATGACACTAAATCGGACGGGGGGGGCCAACTCTCCGGGAGAGGTGTTTTGTCTGGCAGAGGGTTGTTCAAATGGAAGAAAAATTGATGATCTCTGGTATCGGCTTTCAGTATGCTCCAATTAGGTAGAAGCAAGAAATAAACTAAACAAAGTGGTAGAGGGAAAGAAAGTCAAGCAAAGGATTCAAAGAGAAGGAATTAAAGGATCGGATGCAGCCAAAACAGAAGCGAGGAAGATGCTGCTTTTGGCTTTACAAGTCGATCCGTATGAAGCATGCAGAGCGTGGCCCATCCACTCTGGAAAAAATGGTAAGGGGTCTTCAACTCAAGAATATTTGGTATTGAAGACTAGAGAAAATCAGCCTTCGATGGGTCAGATGTTTTGATTTCAGCAGTGTTTTTTGCCTTATTTGAGCCTTTGTGGGAAAGTTTGGCAAGGGGGGGGCAAAAAAGGGAAAATTTGGCAGGGGTCTTAAAGTTCTGGTACCAAAAATTCCCAAGTGGATGGGCCGCGATGCAGAGCCGTTTGCGATCTTTGTTACTCACTGTGCATGCCTGTTTCTGTGTGAACGCGACCTTTTCTTCTTCTGTTCGAGTCTTCAATTGCCACCTCCAACGCGCATACTGCTCATGAGCTCACCAAGCGAGCACTTCAGGGGATCTCGCGCTTAGCCTTATCTCTAAAGTTGAGTGATTGACGATCTCTTGCATGAACATGGGCTGCTGGGAGCACGGCTCCACTCTAGCAAAGCCAACTTCATTCATTCATATATGTAAAAAAATATTCTTCCTCATTTCATCCCAATTCACCCCAGAAATTACATAAAAAAATTTGCTCTGGTCCCTCTGGAATTGAGGCCCCCATTTCACCCCAATTTCCAATTATGTTTATAATTTATGAAAAAGCTTTCATATAATATTCTAAATGACTTAATTGGATTTTAGAAACCCCAAATTTTTAGAAACACGCCTTATTTTGACTAGATAACATGTTTTTATCAGTCAAAAAATATATCCCGTTTGGGGGAAATAGGGTGAAATCTAGGGTGAAATGGGCCTCAATTTGCCTCTATTCATCCCATTTATACCCCATGCAATTTTATAGGGAGTGTAAGATGAATAGTACAATGCTATACTATACGGTGGTCCGAAGGTACGTCTGACCTAGAAGCGTCAGTGTTCAATCTAGCCAGTCAAACAGTCTGTTGATCACTTCATGCACCAGGCTGCTCAAACCATGAACTGCATTTATTTGGCCTCGTCTCATAGCAGCCTTCACTAAAATCGATATGATTACGCGCGCTCTTTCCATTGTTGTGGCCCGGCGGCAAGCCGTCTCCGAGCCGGTCCTGGTACCTATACTATGTACGCTCACATCCCGGCAGCACCTCTCACGCCGCCACATGTACAGCCCGACATCTCAGCCCCAGGTACGCCCCTCACAGGGAGGTGTAGTCTATCGGCAATTGCCAGTAACCGGTAATGGGGCCGTACTAATGGCCTCAGTCTACTTTCCTTTTACCCGGTCCGACAAAAAAAAATAATAAAAATTATGGTTAAAAAAAAATTTCGCCTGCGGCGCCAAACTTCAAAAACATGTTTTTAAATGTTTAATGACATTTGAACTAGCATTTTAAAAGCCTATTAATAAAAAAAGAAATAACATAAAAAAAATTATAATTTACTAATTTTGGATGGTTCAGCTAGCTTTGCCATAGAGTGGTTTAGGTAGTGGCGTGCTCATGGTCCGTCTCAGACTATTTGGGTGAAATGCATGTGGTGTGGTCAATGTTTTTCTGTGTTTAAGTGTATAGCAGAGGGCACTATGGATAATGACCATATTTGATTTGATTATATTTGATTTGATTTGATTTGATTTAATTTGATTTAATTTGAGCTTCAACCTCAAATATTTGATATTTGAGGTAAGATTTGAGGTTAACCTCTTAGGGTTCCTTACTGAGTCACTGACTTACTGTCACTCTGATCATTTTTCTCATGACAATAGTTATCAGAACATTTCTGATGTATGTTTCAAAAATTTAAAAATATATACATATAATTATAACTTATCAGTTCCGTAAAAAAAATATGCCTGTGTGGCAGTGTATATACACTAGTCACTGAGACTCACTCTAGTACTAATAGAGATTAAGAACGTAAAATTGATAGATTTGAAATTGTATATAACTTTTTGTTGATACGATAAAGTTAGAGCACGTACCAAAATTGAGGTGACAATCACTCAGCTTTATGGCACTTCCTTTTCCTCTTCTTCATGATCACTTTCTTCAATGTGAATCGAATCGATCGGTGGTGGGAGCTGCTGAGAGCTTTTTCTCTGGCTTTTCGGCTTTCCAGGAGTGGGTGCTCCTGGGCTTCTATTCGGTTGCGGAGAGATGACAACGGGGTGAGACGGAGAACCGCGCACACGTTTGCTATTGCTGTTGGTGTTGGAACCGTCCTGTTTCTGGGCAGCTAAGCATCCAGAGTTGGTAAGTTCGGCTACCCTCTGTGCCGCGCCAGGGCCGACAACAAGCCCCTTGTGTTGGAGGTGAATATAGAGNCCGCCACATGTACAGCCCGACATCTCAGCCCCAGGTACGCCCCTCACAGGGAGGTGTAGTCTATCGGCAATTGCCAGTAACCGGTAATGGGGCCGTACTAATGGCCTCAGTCTACTTTCCTTTTACCCGGTCCGACAAAAAAAAATAATAAAAATTATGGTTAAAAAAAAATTTCGCCTGCGGCGCCAAACTTCAAAAACATGTTTTTAAATGTTTAATGACATTTGAACTAGCATTTTAAAAGCCTATTAATAAAAAAAGAAATAACATAAAAAAAATTATAATTTACTAATTTTGGATGGTTCAGCTAGCTTTGCCATAGAGTGGTTTAGGTAGTGGCGTGCTCATGGTCCGTCTCAGACTATTTGGGTGAAATGCATGTGGTGTGGTCAATGTTTTTCTGTGTTTAAGTGTATAGCAGAGGGCACTATGGATAATGACCATATTTGATTTGATTATATTTGATTTGATTTGATTTGATTTGAGCTTCAACCTCAAATATTTGATATTTGAGGTAAGATTTGAGGTTAACCTCTTAGGGTTCCTCACTGAGTCACTGACTTACTGTCACTCTGATCATTTTTCTCATGACAATAGTTATCAGAACATTTCTGATGTATGTTTCAAAAATTTAAAAATATATACATATAATTATAACTTATCAGTTCCGTAAAAAAAATATGCCTGTGTGGCAGTGTATATACACTAGTCACTGAGACTCACTCTAGTACTAATAGAGATTAAGAACGTAAAATTGATAGATTTGAAATTGTATATAACTTTTTGTTGATACGATAAAGTTAGAGCACGTACCAAAATTGAGGTGACAATCACTCAGCTTTATGGCTCTTCTTCATGATCACTTTCTTCAATGTGAATCGAATCGATCGGTGGTGGGAGCTGCTGAGAGCTTTTTCTCTGGCTTTTCGGCTTTTCAGGAGTAAGTGCTCCTGGGCTTCTATTCGGTTGCGGAGAGATGACAACGGGGTGAGACTCACAGCCATAAATAGTTTCTCCTTCCCCCTCAGCTCCTTGTATTTTCACCTGACACTGAATCATATTTGCCCCCTTTTGCACGGACCATTTTTTTTTTGCGTACCCGACTCTAAAAACAAATGCCTCCTTCTTCCCGTTCGATCCTGTCGGATTGTGTAACATGTCTTTACGGGGTGTAAAATGTTTGCAGACGCTCAAAAAGGGGGCCGTAAAAGATGTTCCAGCACCAAAAAAGTTAACACAGCTGTTCGGGAAAACGTTCAGCTGATCGGTTTACCTCTGCATGAAGTAAAAAGGAGTGAAACGTCAATTTCAGTGCAGTTCAAAACGTTTTTTTTTTGAGAGCAAACCATCAAGATTTAGGTTTTTTCATTTGAATCAGCATGCGTGACGGATCGGTACTTGCAAAAGTTTTTTCGGGACCTTCATATTTGAGGTTGAAAGTCATATTGATCAAATATTTGATCGTATTTGATAGGTCTTTAAACACTAGGTCCTCCCTGACTGGATATTTGATTTGAGCTTAAGCCCTACCTCAAATCAAATCAAATCAAACATGGTCACTAACTATGGACAAACCATCCACTTCCAGTTGTATAATCTGCTTATACACACCCTGGTAATACCTAGATACACCCAGGGTGTCTGTCTTGCCCACTACAATTTTTAATAAGGCAATGAATTCATTTTAATTTGTTTTTATCCAACTTCCTAGCACTAAGCTATAACATAAACTTGAATTCTACCACCATCTTGCTCAGACTAGCTGTATCATAAACTATATAATCAGTTTATATGATCTCTTATAGGTGGTAACTCTAGTACAGTAGCACTTCTTCGGACTGTGCCAACTATGATTGATTGATTAACGTTGCATTATGAAGTAAAGTCAATGTCAGGCAAGCTTAAGATGTACACGCATGCCAAGCGTACGCACTAGCGTACGCACATTCATGCATGCTGTTCAGTCTGATACGCGTATGTATGCATGCAGTGGATGTCTTCCAGTCTGAAATCAGTCTGTAGCCTTCTGTAAGGAAAGCTGTAGGAAAGTACTGACTATGCATGACAGAACTTCAATACCATAAGCCCCATTACGTTATATTAGCCCTGCTAGTAGCCCTGCTGCACCTGCTATCCAGCTAGCGATTGACCTATAACGGAGTGTTAGTGACTGTTAGAATTCTACCATGGTAAGTCTTTGCCGACTACCAGCAAACTCTGCCGGTAATTACTGGTTACCGGTAATGAAGCTTGTTTACGTACCGCCGAAAAACTCGGTAACAAACCCTGGATACCCCCCCTGACACTCCAGTCTGTCTTGAAATGGATGTTCTAATGCTGGCCGCGCCTACGGCACGATTCTTTCAAGACTGTCTGCGCCTTCTACAAAAAATTTTAAGTGTACTTTATTTTGGCCGCGCTTTCGGTACGCTACCTTCAAGTTAAACCACGCCTGCGGCGCAGACGTTTCAAGTCTGGCCACGCCTACAGCGTGGCGTTTTAAGTTTACTAGAGAAGCATTGAGCGGTATCACACACTGCCTCTTGAGCAAAGTGAAAGGCGGCGACTGCAAGCGCCCCCTTCCCTCCTCTGTTTACGTTCTGTCTGTCGCATACAGGGACACTGCATGCATTTATCATGATGATTGTGTAGACGGATCCGAAGAATCTTGGCAGCTCGTCTGAAGGTCTCTCCCGCTGCAGTACTAGCGAATTGTGTCTTCCACTGATACCCTTTTCAGAGCCTCGGGCGATGGACGCACCTTTCCTCATGACCAGCCAGAGCTTTGAGGGTCAAGAAGACCTCACGGCACCCTGAGGTGGCATAGTCACAAGGTGCTTCACCGAGCTTGCGGGCAAGCTCCTCGAGGCTTCGGTTGCGAATGCGCGTCCAGCGGTTTCTGCACAGAGTGCAGGAGCGCGTCAGAGAAACGCAGCGACGACAAGCGCTGTGGCCGTTCTCGCATATGTACACTTTGCCCGTCATCCATTCAAAACAGATGAAACAACGAAGAACCTCGTGGGAAGGGCCCGAAGGAGGAGCCTGGGGAGCCTCTGAGTCTGAGTCATCGGTCTCCTGCTCCTCCTGCTGGTGTTGCGGTGAGTGCCCAAAGGGCCTGAAGGGACTTTCAGCAGGCTGCCCGAAGATGCCTCCTCTGAGCTGCGGCTGCTGCTGCTGTGTAGATGGCTGACCAAAGAGCCCTCCAGTTGTCTGATGCTGCTGTGGCGGTTGCTGCCCAAAGAGCCCTCCCACTCTGGGCTCCTGCTGCTGCTGCTGTGGCGGCGGCTGCCCAAAAACCCCTCCCACTCTGGGCTCCTGCTGCTGCTGTGGCGGTGGCTGCCCAAAGAGCCCTCCAGTTGTCGGCTGCTGCTGTGTAGATGGCTGACCAAAGAGCCCTCCAGTTATCTGATGCTGCTGTGGCGGTTGCTGCCCAAAAAGCCCTCCCACTCTGGGCTCCTGCTGCTGCTGCTATGGCGGCGGCTGCCCAAAGACCCCTCCCACTCTGGGCTCCTGCTGCTGCTGCTGTGGCGGCGGCTGCCCAAAGACCCCTCCCACTCTGGGCTCCTGCTGCTGCTGCTGTGGCGGCGGCTGCCCAAAGACCCCTCCCACTCTGGGCTGTGTAGATGGCTGACCAAAGACCCCTCCCACTCTGGGCTCCTGCTGCTGCTGTGGCGGTTGCTGCCCAAAGAGCCCTCCCACTCTGGGCTCCTGCTGCTGCTGCTGTGGCGGCGGCTGCCCAAAGACCCCTCCCACTCTGGGCTCCTGCTGCTGCTGTGGCGGTGGCTGCCCAAAGAGCCCTCCAGTTGTCAGCTGCTGCTGCGGTGGTTGCTGCCCAAAGAGCCCTCCGGACTGCTGGAAGATACCTCTGGAAGCTCCGGTGGGTTGCTGTGACTGCAACGACCTATGACCACCGAACATATCGATGGATATGTATCCTTGCACGTGCAGAGGAGACTGGCCAGACTGCGCTCGCGACAGACTTTCGGACAACGCAAACAGATAAGAAGAAAAAGGATGAGCACAATCCTAGGTCTTTGTCAATGACAAACAGAATAAAAAGTGTTACAGAGATTTCCCCTTTTCTTTAATCATAAAATTCCACAGGCACGTATATACGTACATTCTCAAACCCTGCATGAATGCATCATTAACGTAGCTAGGCATGCATGCATACAAGCATCTGACGCAAGCAATTAAGCTTGCGAACGGCCCCGGAAAGCAAGAAAAAAATTTTTTTCTTGCGAAGGTAAAGAAAAGAAAAATGAGAACTGCACAATTGACGCACGCCGGGCCGTCGCCGGCCAGTCGACCGCGCGCCGACTCCCCTCCCCCCCNCCCCCCCCCCAGGAAAAAAGCCCCGGGGTAAGCTAAAACCCATACATCTGACGCACGCATAGCATAAATCAGCCTTTCGGGGCCGGGTTTTTGGTGAAAGACACTGCATGGCCCCAGAAAGCGAAGCGGGGGGCACTTACAAAACAAAAATACCCCAGCCCATATGAATGAATGAATGAATTAGAATGAATGAATGAAATTGGCTTTACTATGCGTGCATACTAGTCTTTCACCAAAAACCCGGCCCCGAAAGGCTGGATTTGTACTATGCATACGTCAGATGGCCGCCAGGCTTTTTTCCCGTGGGGGGGGGAGGTTTCTGCGCTGCTTT
>JAHBMJ010001860.1:0-25933 GCA_018398765.1 Chromera velia
AGGGAACAGAATCTCCAACGTCTTTGACCTTCAGAAGGTGGGGAGGGAGGAAAGGGTTCCACAAAACATTCTGAATGTTTTGAATGGAGCTCAGCCAGGCGGAGAGGGAGGGCAGGGAGACGACGGGGGGGCAGCTCAGGGGGAGGGAGTCAATTTTCTTTCTATTTCTTCTTTCTCTCCCTCATATGATTTTTCTTCTGTTTCTTCTGCTCGTTTGTTTTCTTTTGAATGTAGAGGACACGGCACGGAGGTGGCAGAGAAATGTCAGAAGGCAGGTAGCAAGCCAGACTGTCTCACAGTAGAGAGTGAGGTGGGAAAGACCCACAAGAAAGCCGAATGGAAAGAAGTGAAAGACGGAAAGTTCAATGATGCGGGAGACAGAGAGATTGGGAAGTGGGTTTATTATCAGTCATTAGGGGAGGAGCTTCCTGCAACTGGACAGTCTTCTTCCTCTTCGGCCGCTTCTTCTATTTCTTCCCTTCTGACAATCATCCCTTTGATGTAGGTGATGACATGGAAATTAGTCAGTGCGGGGGGGTCCATGATCAGAAAGGTAAAAGCAAGGCTTGTTCTCGCTGGCAACTCCTTTTTCGACAGAAGGAACGTAGAGACATATTTTGGCACTCCAGACGTCCGTAGACGTCACTTTTCTTCGCATTCTTTTTATCTTTGCTTTGGTGAAGTCATGAGGAGTTGCGTTTGCAGATGTGATATGTGCCTTTCTGCAGCCGCGCCTTCCTGAGTCAGTAGGGAGGATTGGAGTCAGAATGCCAAAGTGGTTACCTCCAGCAGCCATTGCGAGGGGGTTCAAATCAGGAGTCGTGTATCTTTTGCGTTCGGCAGCATATGGCTTGAAAGATGCACCTTGAATCTTTGGTCTCTTTTTGCGTCAAGTTCTTTTCAGGATTGGATGGAGAGAGATCATGGAAAGTACCCACGTAAAGATAGACAAGGGGGTGACTGTTCCTCAGTTAGCCAGAGCAGATGATTCATCCATCACTGAGGTGCAGACTCTTGACATGAAGGCAATGCTGTCTCATCACGTCGACGATTTGACTTGTGCGTCCCCTTGTCCTCTTTCAACCTTGAAACAGATTGTACAGACAGGACCCGTATCAATGGATGACGCGACTTTGCTTTCATCCGAAAGTGTCAAGCTGGTTGGTTTTGATGTGTTCAGAATAGATAAAGCAATCTGCCAATCGATGGAGGGGTACTTGACTCTAGAGGCTTTGCTTCTCGGGAAAAGAAGTGGGGTGTTGGTGGAATCAAACTTTTTGCCTCCTTCTCCAGGCGAAATCGACATATCCCTTGAGGATGAGATGAGAAAGTGGGTAGGGAGAGCCATGTGGGTCTCTCGTTCACGATTCGACATTGCTTTTGCTGTCTCCACACTTGCACAGTTCTCCAACACACCCACAGTCAGGCATCTTGCTGCAGTAATCACTGTCTTACATTTAGTTGCAGCAAAGAGAAAGAGGCTCAGGTTTGTGCGCATTCGTTTTCGCTTTGCACAACTGCGTTTGTTTGTAGATGCAGCATTTGATGCATCCACCTGTTCCTCTCGGTCTGCTTTTCTTTTTCAGCTTGCTGATGCCTCATGGTCTTTGATTTGTTGGTTGAATATCCTTGACTGGGCGACTCATAAGGAGAAAAGAAAGGTATTGTCTACACCTGGAGCTGAGCTCCTTGCAATCCGAATGGGATTGAAACGTCTTCCCTTGATGCTTCGCACTCTTCATTTCCTTTTTCCCTCACTTAAGGTTGTTTTGTTTTCAGATAGCGCAACAAGCCTCAGTCAAATGGAAACGGGGGTAGCAAAGAAGGAAGAGAGACTGTTCGGGATTTTGGCCTGGTGTGTTCAGGAAGTGAAAAGAATGGACATAAAGCTTCGTCACTGCGATGGAAAGACTCAACAGTTGGCAGATGGACTGACAAAGTTCAGTAGAGCCATGTGGGTCTGTCGCCGTCACCGCAGGCGACGCCGCCATCGGCCCGCACCGCCGCGCCGCCGTGCATGCGTTTCCATGCATTGTATTTCTGCATGCGCATTATATTTCTGCATGCATTTTATTTCAGTTTCATCTTGGCGGTGATTGAGATCGATAAATTGATATCAGGAGGTTTCAGTTCAGACCTTTAGACTGACAAACTTTCTATACACGAGTATGTTGTCCAAGCTAAGGGGCTCTGTGATCCTGAGCTTGATGATGGCATAGCTAGTATACGTCCGTATGACCTATACTTTGCTTGTCTCGGAGAGAGAAACGAAAGGAGGGAAGAGAATGAAAAAAGTAGTGACAGAAAGAAGGAAGAAACACAGAACAGATAAAGAGGATAGAAAGGGTGACGGAAGAAAAAATAGAAGAGCGAAAAAGCAAAAGTTGTTAAAGGCAGTCCTTGGATAGTACAGCCCAGTCAGAACTTTTCAGTGAACATGGGTAATTTATTTAAAACAGAAAGATCAAAATTTGGGAGGTAGTCAGGCACAGTGCATTGAACAAATAAATTGCAAATAAATTGCTTTGACCAGTTTGATGCAAACAATTATTGCAATAGTTGTAATTAATTGCCAATAATTGCTTATAAAACAAAAATTTAATTTTTTTAGGTGCTCTAGGGAGTTATACTAAGTCATACAACTCATTTAAATAAATTTACTAAGCTATTACTTGGTATTAATACCTGTAATATATTCAACAATAACTATTTTTATTTTTTAATATAGAAAATATAAACTTAGAATTCAATATGAATGATAAAGAATATGAACACACTTTTATGTACGGTTCATAACATGAAAATTCCGCAACTGTACGTACAAGCAGTAAAAACTTACTTAGTCGGCTACTCCTTTGCTTTACTTAGTTGGCTGAAGCTGCCAAACAACAGACAACAACAGAACACTGAGCCGTTTCCATAAATACATACATATAACAGTATTGTACATACACATACGCGTATTTCGTCGGTCTACGCGGCTTAATTACGTGCAAAGCAGTCGCACTGCGCGTATACCGCGTCTACTTTGCACTGCGTATATGCTTGATCGCTCTGGCGCCCTATAACGCGCGTTTAGCCTTGTTTTTTACTAGTTTTAAGCCCAATAAAACACCCCAGACTCTCAATTTTGAAATTGTATACAATTATTGTAATAAATTACAATGAGCTAAGAGCTTGCAATGAATTATTGCTCCCAATTATTTGCAATTATTGCAATTACAATTATTGCTTTCAATGTATTGGTCAGGCAGACAGAATGGGCACCTAGCTGGGATGATGAGAAAGCAGTCAAACAGACAGGGAGGCAGAACTTTGAGCACACTCAGAAAAGAAGATAAAATTAAGAATGCGGTCAGGCACACAGGAAGGCATACCTATACGACAGCCAACAGGCAGGTAGGCAGGAATACGCTTAGTCGTGCCGGAAAGAAATGTCAAGACGGAAGCAGAGTGGGATTGCGACTTCTAAATCTCATAGTTTATTTGTGAGGTGGCATGTAGAGATATATATAGCTAAAAAGTCAGATAAGAGGTCGGAATTGAGAGAAATGACATGAGAGAGGCAAGATAAGAAAAGTGAAATGCAAGTGAAGAGATCAGATATGAGCAAACAGGGTCACCAAGAGAGTAGCCTGTATGTCTGTCTATCTGTCTGTCTGTCTGTCTGCCTGCCTGCCTGCCTGCCTGCTTGCCTGTCTAGCAGTGCCTATGTCTGCGTGTTTGCATATCTCTCTGCCTTTCTACTATTCTGTCAGTACCATTCTCTTATTTTATGGGTCTACCTATTTTGCCGTTTCAAGTTGGTATATCTGCTTGCCTGCCTGCCTATCTGCCTGCCTGCATGCCCACCTGTCTGCGCTGGGTGATAACTGGGGTATAAGAGCAATGAATTGATGGCTGCGGGCAGAAAAAAGCAAGAACCAAACATGAGAGAGAATACAGCAAGAAGAGGCCATGCATTGAAATCAGAGCACTGAACTGAAAAGATAGAGATTTAATGAGACTTGATATGAGAGCTGACATGAGCGTGAAAAGCTCGGCGAAGAGGCAACTTAGATGACAGTGGGAGAGATGTGGCGTACAAAAGTACAATAAAAAAAATGAAACAAAATAGATAGGGCAGTGGATAATCATTGTCATACAAAAGTATGCAGTGAAACCGATTATTGTGAGATCGAGTAGTGATAAGATGAATAGAGATTGATATATATATGTTGAGTGAATGTATAATCGAATGTGAGCAACAGACCTGCATAAGTAAACATATCAGCGTAGTAAGCTAACATGACCACATCATTTTGGGCAGTTGGAGAGCTGCAGGATGCATGCCTAGATGCATTGTAGCAACTTTTTGCTGCCTTGGAGGTAGCGGCAGGACAGACGGAGAGCTAGACCAGAGATGAGGCCCAGACAGAGAAATGGATCTACAAACTCTACCGACTCTAGCTCAGTCTAAAGGTCTCAGTTAGCTAAAGAATAGGATATAGGTAGATTCTTAACCATTCGTAGAGTCCAACGGATTCATAGTTCGAAGTTGAACTTGAACTTCTGCTAGCGCTGCTGAGAGAAGACAGACTCACGACCGTACAAACAGAATGTCATTGAATGATCTCAGCGAGATGGCTGAGGGCGGATTAAATCTGACCGGTCCCCACATGAACGCAAAGACATTGTCATGCTTTCCGGGGCCAGACAGACAGAACGCGGCGGCGGGCGATGGAAGCAAAGGCGGCGTGCATACGAAAAGGACCGAGAGGCGGCAGCGGGGCGGCGCCGGGAGGTAGGACACTACAGATCCATCCCTTTCACCGGCAAGGAAATCGTGCCCTCACGATAACTCACACACAATCGAGCATGTGCACAAACAGAGTGAAGACACGACCAAGCAAACATCATCCTGAAAACCGGCTCAATGAAGGGCATGTATTCATGCACTCAAGTCCATTGAAGCTGATGGACGGAGACACTGATCGTATGCAATGAAGCAAAAATGCTGAACAGACACACTTCTCTGCCAAAAACAGCTGAACACTGAAGGACATAGCTGGGTAAAGCAAATAAGTCATGCACAACAATAAGACTGATTGACACAGCAGTGTAAAAGCAGATAGCGGATTGAGTCACGGTTGGTCAAACAAACACAGTGAGCCTGTCGCTTTCTTTTCTCCACAACTTTTTTTTTTTTTCTTTCTTTCATTCATTCTCTTTCTGAGAGTGCCAGATCATGAGATTAGCTGTCAACAGAGATCCGATGCAACCTTCTACCTTCTAAGACCGGGCCAGGTACTTTACCGTAAAACCCTTGGCTCCAGGTTTTTCCCATCGGATATGCCACTACTGAAGCACCAGGCTTCGTTCGCTTTGTATCACCAGTCAAGGTTGGACAGGCGGCAGCTATGGTCCCTGTCAACCCCTCATTCATTTCTCCTTCTCTTTTTCTTCCACTCTCTTTGCTTTAGAGCTCCAAATACAGAAGCAGCAGTGGACAGAAACAAAGACAGTGGGTGTACTTAGTCTGCTCTCTTTCTTCTTCCATATCTTCAAAGAAGCTGCTTTCTTCTGTTAACTACTTCTGTTGACAGGAGGCACACGGCGGGCAGCTCAACAGATTAACAGACGGACACACAGATGATGCCAGACAATCCTGAACTCTCACGTAAAGCAAGGAAAGACGGTGACGATATAGAGTTCTTTCTTCTCTTTTCTTTTTTCTTTAATTCTTCCCACCTCTACTCTCTTTTACAGCTACCATGCGCCCTCATTCTTAAAGAGGAGTACTATGGATTTCCAGCGCAAACCGTTACGGTGGCAGCAAGTCAGGGAAAGACAGATGGGAAGATGCCAACAGAAAAGGAGAAGAGAGAACAGATTCATTTTCTTCTTGTACCTTCTCCCTCTCTTAGACCCACTTAATCCCATATCTCCCTACATTCACATATATGCCACAAGGGGAAGAAAAAGGCACCAGACACGCCAGCGCTGAAGAGAGACGCACACACATGAGCATAGGGAAGCAGATATAGAAGACAGCAACATAATCATGCCACCGTCTCTACAAGTCGCCTCCAGATGAACAGCGTGCTGTGCCCACTACCAAGGGGAGAGAGGCGATACCACCAGACCCAGAAGGATCTGGAGCATCGCAATTCCCCCTACAGTGGCAGACATAAAAGGAGAAAAGACACAAGAGATGCACAGGCTGTTCCTTCAGGCTGACTTCCTCTCTTCTATTTTGCTTTACAAATGTCTGTCTCGACAGGCGTCTCCTTTTCTCACTCACACCTCCTCATTTTCTTTCTCTTCCTCTCTTCTTCACTTGGTCTCTCTTTCTTTCTTCTTCTCACACTGTTAGAGAAATGAAACATCTGACTCAGAAGGATTCACTCATGCGTCGACTGAATACTCTTTCATCAAAGAGATCAAAGAGAGAAGGCAAGCCTTAGGGCGCAAACGTAAGGGACGAAACGAGAAGAGAGATCAGTCCTCAGAGGGAACCTCCAGCAACTCTAAGCACACTCAGGCGGTGCCCAACTTGTTCTTCTTGCAGTTTTCCTCGTTGCCGTTCTGCTTCATAAGGAGGTCAATTGGTTGCTCTCCCCCCCCTAAGTCCAGGGCGGGAGCGTAAGAGCAGTCGCGGGCATGTGCAGACGTAAACGCATGGCGGCAGCATTAGGCAGTCCTCTGCCCGTCTCGCATGTAGATTACGTTGGGGTAGGCGATTGACTTCGGGTTCTTATCTTGACAAAGGGACTCGGTGGTCTCGGCAGGCACAAGCACACCTCGCACGTGTCAGCGGCTGCATGAAGGGAGGAAGAAAGGGAACACCAGGCGCTGCACACTGCCCTACTAACTGATGCCTTTGTATCTTCTTCTGCCTTCCTTTTCTTCATACTCACACGGCTTTTTCATCACTCATGCTTCAATTTATGCATTACAATGCATCTATATACACACTCTCTTATACTCTTCATTCTGCATTCTCTTCCATTCTCATCTTCCATTGTAATCTTTCGTTGCCGGGTAGTAGGGCGACTTTACCCTACACGATGATCCTGGCTAATCATCGGTCCTTCCTCCCAAGTGGCTGGGCATTTACGGAGCCCTAGCCTCTTATAACTATTAATGAAGGCTCGAGTCGCTCGTAGCTGCTGCCATTTATGGAGGCTCCAAGTCGTTTTTACCTTCTTGTATGGCCATTAACATTCCGCGTTTCACTCTCCCTTCTTGCGGTCATTGACGTCTGCGTTCCCTTCTCCCTTCTCCCCCCTCCCTTTTTCCGCCCTCCTGGCATACCGGCTCTCCCCCCCCCTTGTCCCCACCCTGGTACACCAGTTTTCATCGGCTCTCCCCCCCTTATTTCCTTCCGCCCCCCTCCTATTCTTCTTCATGCTCGGGACACCTGGCTTCTCTTTTATGTAACTCTTTTCCACTCTTTCCCTCCGTTTCCTCTGTNACTCATGCTTCAATTTATGCATTACAATGCATCTATATACACACTCTCTTATACTCTTCATTCTGCATTCTCTTCCATTCTCATCTTCCATTGTAATCTTTCGTTGCCGGGTAGTAGGGCGACTTTACCCTACACGATGATCCTGGCTAATCATCGGTCCTTCCTCCCAAGTGGCTGGGCATTTACGGAGCCCTAGCCTCTTATAACTATTAATGAAGGCTCGAGTCGCTCGTAGCTGCTGCCATTTATGGAGGCTCCAAGTCGTTTTTACCTTCTTGTATGGCCATTAACATTCCGCGTTTCACTCTCCCTTCTTGCGGTCATTGACGTCTGCGTTCCCTTCTCCCTTCTCCCCCCTCCCTTTTTCCGCCCTCCTGGCATACCGGCTCTCCCCCCCCCTTGTCCCCACCCTGGTACACCAGTTTTCATCGGCTCTCCCCCCCTTATTTCCTTCCGCCCCCCTCCTATTCTTCTTCATGCTCGGGACACCTGGCTTCTCTTTTATGTAACTCTTTTCCACTCTTTCCCTCCGTTTCCTCTGTCCGTCTCCCTGACATGCATTGGGCACATAGACGTTGCTATAATCTCATCTCTCAACAAACGCTTTTACGCTATCTCACCTTCATCCATAGACAGCAGTCACTCTCAGTCACACCACGAAGGCACATGCTTGCACAAACTGTCTTACTCAAAGCAAAAGAGGTGTCTTCGTGCTGCCCGATCTACCAGAGTTGCTGGATGTCATTGACCAGTCCAACAAGTAAAGGCAGACGGTTGGCGTTTGTAAGCTACACAGGCTAGTCAGACCTGAGCAGACAAGCAAGCGACCACAGCAAGGTAAGCGAAGGGGATGAGTCTCCTCTTGCACTGAAGATGAAAGACAAAACAGCCAGTCGACACAGTCTCACATAGAAACAAGGAAACTAAGTTAAACTGCCAATTTCTCTCCAGTCTGCTTATTGTCGGCAAGCCTGATCGTCTCCAAGTTTTTCTTCAGTCTTCATAGGAAAGGGTTCTCTTCCCATCTCCAGTTTCTCCCGACTCCACAACAAATTCTGTCTCCCGTCTCCAGGTTCTTCCTCAGGAACCGAGAAAGAAAAGTTCCCACCAGACTAAAAGAGCAAGAAAAGAGAGCTCCGGCCAGCTGACACGGAATACAAGGGGTCTTTGACACCCTTTTTCACAGTGACTGTCTCCTGACTGTGCTAAGAAAGAGAGATAGATCAACGCAGACTCTCTTCCCGAACGAAGACAAAAGAAAACGAGGTGACAACTAAATCTATAACAGAAGGAAGTAGTCGCTTCTCACTGAAGCCGTCACCATATGTAGCAACTTCCTACTGCCTTGGAGGTAGCGGCAGGACAGACGGAGAGCTAGACCAGAGACGAAGCCCAGACAGAGAGATGGATCTACAAACTCTACCGACTCTAGCGCAGTTTGAAGGTCTCAGTCAGCTAAGGAATAAAATATGGATAGATCCTTAGCCATTCGTAGAGTCCAGAGGATTCATAGTTCGAAGTTGAACTTGAACTTCTGCTAGCGCTGCTGAGAGAAGACAGACTCATGACTATATAAACGGAATGAACGATCTCAGCGAGACGGCTGAGGGCAGATTAAATCTGACCGGTCCCCACGCGAATGCAAAGACATTCAAATAATTTGTTATGCTTTTCGGGGCCAGACAGACAGAACGCGGCGGCAGGCGATGGAAGCAAAGGCGGTGTACATACGAGAAGGACCGAGAGGCGGCAGTGGGGCGGCGCCGGGAGGTAGGACACTACAGCATGTAGACAACGAGGATTGTGCAATGACACAGGCAAGCGGGAAGGAGAGAATGGAGTGCAGTGGGATAAAGCAAACGAATGAGAGGCATTGAGCGTACGCAGTGAGATGAAAGTAATATAAGTCTTAGAATGAGGCTAGTGTGAACAGTAAGTCGCAAACATGGTGCTGGTGATCGTGGATTATATACATGCATGATTGATAATGATGATAATGATGATTGAGGGTTAAATCCTAGATTTAGCAACGCCAAATCCCAAGCCACTAGCAAGGCTTTAAGGACAACCCAGAGCACATTGCACATCTTTGGAGTAACATGAAAATGAAGTGCATGGCTGACAAAATGGCTATCTTACTATACTCTAGACTATACTACACTTACGTCTGGATCTGACTGCGTGGGCACCACCTGTGCAGAAATTTGTATTATCGGTCCAAATAATGTCCAAATCTTACTGTACTATAAGACCCCGGCCGGCAATTTTGATTCGTGCGCACACAGTTGCCATTCAGGCCCAACTAATTAAGCGATACATAAAAATTTCTCTATAAGACGGCTTGTGCATGTATACTCTGATCGTACGCCGTTTTCCTTCAAAACTTAACTTAACTTGAGTCGTATGATTCAATCTGCTTACTGCACGACAATTGTTGTCAGAATGAGCGCTTGCATGGTGCGTTCTCCGACTCTCTGAGTTCATAGTTATGTTGCAAAAAGAGGAACGTGAAAAAGCGTCGATCCCAGCCTGTTTATGACTTGCCCCCGATCAAAGGATAAAAGCTTTTGTTTGTGCCCCCCTTTCGACGCCGGACAGCACCCACCACGATACGTCGGCGCGCAGTGCGCGCCCATGCGTGCCCACTCTCGGAATATACGGCCGAAATTTTTTTTAGACAAAAATATAATGCAAGAGTGCATCTCAGAGGGCAGTTCACGGTCTGACGCTGCGAAGGGCCCTATATACCACGCGCGGTCGCATGCATAAACAATCAAGGTGCGTTTAATTTGTGCCGGCCGGCCGGCCCCACGCGGACGTTTAAATGAACCGCGACACGGCTGGTCGAGGCACTAACCTACTAGGTATTAGGTGTGTTACGCAACTTTGGCAAAAGTTCTGCACACACGGGATTATAACATACATACAGTTAGATACATATTTGGACAAGTCCAATGACTTGAATCTGTCCTTCGTGGCTCTCTTCAGAACTCGACAAGCGTGTCAGAGTCCGTCAACAAGTACGTAAGAAGCGCCCAGCAGCGCCACAGTCTTAATTCACAGAGTTGACTCCGGTACTGCCCAGGAATCCGGGCCGGTATCAATCGTCGGGAAAAAAATACCGATTAATATATATACCCGGCATATACCACGTACTTGGAGAGTCGACCACAATGGCAGATTTTCCTCCATGGGCAAAAAGGCCCATTGTAAGAAGCGCAATTCTGTTGAGCGGCCTCTCTTTGTTCGTAATTTTCCTCGGTATTGCTGTCTCGGTGACAGACAGGAAAGGATACAATTCGATTCTGGACATGGACATTTCGGGGTACGGCTTTTATGGAGAAACGGGCTTTGTGCCTTTTCTTTTGGCCTTCATGACAGGACTTCCTGCCATGTGTCTGAGCGTCTGGCTGAGACTTATCCAGCTCAAGGCAAGTGGAGCGGCCTTCTGTCCTTGTGACGCAGTCGTGATGCTGAGCATGGCCGCCAGCTGCGGGTTCTTGATCACGATGGCGGTGACAAATAACAACCCGGACCAGTCCATCCATTTTCCTTGCGCACTTGCTGGCATGGGTACTCTAGCAGTGTTTGAATTTTCCCACGCGATCTACGCTGTCGGGGCTCTGATTGTGGCGGTGAAGAGACAGGGGTTCGTGGTTCTCAATATGATCCGAGCCGCATGCGCAGTTCTGTATGTGGTACTGCCGTGTCTGGTGCCGATCTTTGTGTACAAGTGGCTTGACGAGCCGCGAATCTGGACACCTGACACACCAAGCACCTCCCCATACGAATGGACTGCGGTGATCTTTCTCTTCATGTACTTTCTCCCCCTCTCTTTAGAACTGGGGCTGAACATCCACACGCCTGTTACAGACGGCGACAGCCGTGAGCCAGTATTGCAATCTGCTGTGTGAAACAGAACAAAGCAGCAAAGGCGAAATACTCAGGGTGATCTCTGTGACAAAGTGCCGAAGACCCCAAGGTACAATCCTTCGTTGATTCAACTTTCTGCCCAGAGTTTTTTCGGCCTGACAGTGTGTCCATGTCTTTTTTTGTTGCCCCCATATTAATCAATGTGAGTGGAGCTCTCTCTCTCTCTCTCTCTCTCTGTGTGTGTGTGTGTGTGTGTGTGTGTGTGTGTGTGTGTGAATGTATGTGTGAATGTGTGTGTGAATGTGTGTGTGTATGCGTGTGTACGTATGCGCGTAAGTGGGTGTCCGTGTGTGTCTGTGTGTGTGCGTGTGTGTGCGTCATTGTGCTTGTTCCTGGATTTCTTTGTCTCTGTGCGTCTGTCTGTCGCTGTCTGTCTGAGTCCGCCTTCTTTCTGTCTGTCTGCCTGGTCCGTCCGTGTCTCTTTTGTTCTGTCCCTCTTGTTTTCCCCCTTCCGTTGTTCGTTTCTGACTTTCTTTGTTCCTTTCCCCTTTTTTTCTTTTCCTTGTTTGTCTTTTCTTCTTTCCTCTCTTGCTTGCTTGCTTGTTTCCCCCCTTCTTTCCTTCCTTTTTTCTTTTGTTTTCTGTCATTCTTTAGACTAAGTTCGTTCTTCCTTTCTTCCTTTCTTCTGTGCTGGTTTTCCCTTGTGTTTCTTTCCTGTCTTTTCTTTTCTTTTTTCCCCTCCTGGTTTGTTTATGTTCTTTCTTTCTTTCTTTCTTTCTTTCTTTCTTTCTTTCTTTCGTTCTTTCTTTCCTTGTTTCTTCCTTCCTTCCTTTCTTTTTTATGTGTTTCTTTCCTTCTCTCCTTCCGTCTGTCCTTCTTTCCTGTTTTGTTTCTTTGTTTGTTTGCTTACTTTCTGGTTGTCTACACTTGAAAAGAAGAAATGCTATTGTGTGCAACCATAAACCTTATGTTTATATTTCACGATATTGTAGTCTGGTTTTATAGAACTGTCTAGAGAAAAACTAAAAAAAAAAGTATAAAAAAACACGTACTACTGTGCTAGTACAATGGTACAAAAACGTAAAGAGATAAAAAATATATATAGAGGCTAGCATGAAGGATGATAACTTGAAGTTGAAGTATAGGGTACCAGCCTGCCACGTATCCTTGCTTGCTTCTGGGCCCGCCGGGCTGAGCGTGCAGGCCGTGCCGCGCAGTGCCTAAGCGCCGTGCTGGTCAGGATAGATTGCCGTGTGCACATTCGATTTTGTACGATTTGTGCCGCTCGCATTCAGCACCAGCCGTTCAGATCGATTCACATCGTACAGCACTAGCTGATTGAAAGCCGTTTGGTTGTTCGTTCTACTCTGCCTTGACGGATAGACTATTTCATAAAGTAGTTCCACCATCATGGAGATCTAGCTCTGCATTCTGGATGGCCACTCTTGGTCATCATTCCATTCTCTTGAAGCTTACAGTAATTTAAAGTAGACTTATTTTTAGACCTGTTTTAAAACCTGATTTTCAAGATTTTGTTTGGTTTGGCTTTGTTACTTCAAAATGAAAAGTTAAACTTTAAACTTTTCCCGAAGATTGCTAGCAAGATTGGTTATATAGCCTATTAGTAAAAAAAATTGAATCAATTAAATTGTACAATAAATAAACTATGCATGTAGAGATATGAATGAATATATGTTATAATTATTTTGAAAATCGAAATCTAGATCGAAATTGAGATTGATTCAGTTTGTTATTATGCTAGTTATTAGGTCTAGTATTATATGCCGTATTAGCTAGGCTATTAGGCTTTCCGCTAGTACGCTTTTAGACTTTGGTTTAGTCTCTCTATTATATTACCTGAACATTAATTAATTAAGGATTTACTGGCCTAACTGCCAGTAATTGATCCACACTGATGTGACATTTATTAAATTATGGCTATTACTCAGCCTATTAGTAGTAGCCTATTACCTGTACATTTTTCTAGACATTTTTATACATTTTTAAACTTATAGGGCTTTAACCTTATATATACATTCTTATTAATTTAACTTAAGTGTCTGAAATTTTAAATACGTATAAAAACTTAGGTTTCTGTCATCATATAACTTTCTGTGTATATACTATATACATCAGCTATTACATCTGAGAGATGTTTCTACCTAAGGCCAAAAAGTTTTCTTTGAGCTCTTGTCTACAAAAAATCTACTCTATGCTCTACTATAGTACCACCGCAATGACATGGATGGCAGACTACGTCCCATGAATCCGCATAATTCATGTGCAAGCATGCTACCCCGGAAGAGTTTGCATGACATGGGGTTGTCCTCAAAGCCTTGTTAGTGGCTTAGGGTCTGGCATCGCTGGATCTAGGATTTAACCCTCAATCATCATCATCATCATCACCCTGGTTGAATCTAGAGTTGAATTAAGTATAAATCAAAGTGAGCTGCTGTTGTAAAGAACCGAACTGCCTCGTGCGTTGCCGCCGAACGCTAGACGCCTATTTCATAGGCCGATGGCGATGGCGTATGATGATGATGATGATGATGCAATGATTGATAATACATCGATAAGTTAGTAATACAATAAAAAGGATGAAACGATTTTGAATCATCAAACAGATGGATGTATATAGGCGCGGATTCCCGCCACGGAAGGTGGGCCTTATTCTAACCAAATACACTGTCCACCGAAGAACACCCCTTTTTAGCTGCGCTGCCTGCCCACACCAAAGGGCTCCTGTCTTCTTTCTTGCCCTCTTTTCATTCATTCAAAGACAACCTTCATCACCCTCTTTCCCACTTCCTGAAGGACCGGGAGGACTGCAAGAAATTCCCCCCCGGTGTGTCCATAGGAGGACGTCAAGCTCACCTCGACGCTGGTGGCACTGCCGTCCTCCTGTGCCTCCCTAGGTTGAACCCCCCCCCGCGGTTTGGGAACGGGTGGGTGCTCCCACTCCCACTCCCTGTGACGCTTCATCCACTTGCGGACTGAACGAACGATCCAGAACACAAAGCCACAGACAAGCAAAACGACAATGAGAAGGATTATCATTGTACGTCTGTCTCGCGCAGCCTTCAAACGCCGCGCTTCCATCAAATTTCGCTGTGCGGCTTCGACGTAATCTCGTGAGTCGTTCACTTGCGATTCAATCTGATCGATCACGTGTCCTTGGTCGGTGACGAGTTCCGCAAGTTGTTGGTTTAGTTGAAACAAATCCTGCACGCTCTGCTGCAGTTGCTTGATCTCTTGATATTTATCCTGCATCTCCCACAACGCCTCCTGCATATTCTCACTCTTAGAGATTCGACTCTCGAGTACTGCAGTGGGACCGGCAGCTACCAAGGTTTCCACCTCTTCATCAGAGGCATGCGGATACACAATACGCACTGTGCGCTCTACTTTGGAAGTCTGCTGATTCTTGAACTCAATCTGGGCTTCTTGGTACTGGGACACTGCTGTCTGGAATTTCTTCACAGTTGTTGCGTACAAAGTGTCCCTGATTTTGACTTCAGATGGGCGGTCTAGTCGGAACTCTTCTTCAAACTTTTGGTTTTCGCATTTGAGGGCTTCCAAGTTCTGTTTGCATCGAAGGTTATCTTTCCCTGCTCTCTGAATAAGCATAGCGACTTCGGATGAGATCTCCTTCTCTTGCTGAGAAGTGGTGGCTCTTGCCGCCTTCAACCTCATTGCTTGAATGCTCTCAGTAGTGTCTTTGAGAGAGTCGATGTGTCTCTTGATTTCGGACACCTCTCGAAAGAAAGCCTGCATGGATTCAGATGCGCTGTCCCTCCCTTCCCACCCTTTGTCTTGATCAAGGAGTCCGACACGATCCAGGAGGTTTTGGAAGGGGGCCAATCGAGACGCATCTTTGTCTTCAAAGGCTGAGCTCGGCAGCTTGTAATGGATCTGCTGCAGCTCATCAAGTCGATTGCGCATGCTTGCTCTCTTGTGACACACACGTGTCTCAACGAGGTCTTGATTGGGACGTTCCGTACAGATCAAGCATGTTCAAGGTTCACTGTCTCTGCACGTTCCGTTGAGGGCTTGCTACTGCCTCTTTTACGCTGCAGCAGGTCATGTAAGAGGTATCATGCAGAAGAAAAGCATGGATCGATGAAGAATTATATATATATATATATATATATATAAGGCTCGATCGATCGACGGCCGGAAAGATCGATGCATGCATGCATGCATGCACGACGGCGCGGCGGATGCCTTTTTTTTCGAAAGGGCCGGGGTCTCAGCGCTCGCAGTCAAGAGCGCGCGAAGGGCCTCAGACTGGACCTGAAAAAAAAGTCACAACCCCTTAATTCAACTAAAAAGGACAACATATTGCAAACTTCTCTTTTTGTCAGACTCTTTCTGCATCTTTCTCTCTCTTCTGCTTATGCATTAATTAGATTGAAGCGGGTGTCAACTGTCTCAAATGTGCCTGCAGAATAGGAATAAGAAGAGAACCAACAAACAATATAGAAGGTTTTCTCTCATACCTTCTCAAACGGAAATGGCATCACAACGACCCCAATTTTTTGTAGAAAACTATGAAACAGGAGACTGCAGTCACAACCTTTTCTTCAATCTTTCTTTTTTTCTCAATCATTTGTTTTTTCTTCTTTCTTCTATATTTTTTTTTATCATTAATTTTCGATGATCGTTTTTGCTAGCGTTTTTGCAAACAATATATTTTACGATATTTCATTCGAGCGAGACTGATTCTGCGAAAAGGTTGGCACCGCCACTGGGCGGGCACGCCCACCTTTCCAAACAGCCGCCGCCCTCACTCGCAGGAGCCTGGCGGGGCCACGGCATGCCGTTGAGGTACTGGGGCTACAATCTGTATCTGGAAGCGAATTAATTGAATTAAACAGCATGCATGCATTAAAAGATACAGATTAAACAAAGACACGAAACAACAATAAGAGTCAAAAGAAGACAACAGACCTGGACTGGCAGTTTTTTTAAGCGTCTTATGTAAATAAGAAGCCAAGGCTATCACCCTAGACTAGCCAACCTCTTCGCTGGTGCTCCATCAGCAGGCGAAGATCATCTATCGATTAGACCTTTCAGAGACGGATTGCTCAGACTGAGCATGAGCTGTGGGAAGCAAAAGATATCAAGGTCGCAGGGCAGCAGTGAGTGCAGGTGGACTGCTGAAAGATTTGGACAGGTCGTGCTTGCGCGTCGACCGGCAGGTGCCGTTGGAAGAGAACTGATAGAGTTCGAGATGTTTGACATCTTCTCCGGTTGTTCTTTCATGCGCTGCTTCTCCCTTGCGGAGTGGTTCTTCTCTTTTAGTATCCCAGATGTGATCTTTACAGACCCAGCAGATCATGAAGAAATTCTTTGGCACACGGGAGGAGTCGGAGTCTCACCCGCACTCCAAGTTTCACCCTGGTTGCAGACGGCGAGACCGGGTGTCGAGCGACATGTCCGAGAGCGACAGCATGCATAACAGCAGCAAACACAAGCAGAAGGAAGTGAGGTCGAGTCCTACTAAAAGGCAGCCGGCAAGCGCTGAAAGGTGGTTGATTCCCAGAGAGAGGGGAAAGAGTCAACATCGGGTGAGCTTGTGGAAGAGAAAGGAAGAAAGAGAAAGAGAAAGCGAAAACGAAAGCAAAGGTGAAGGAGGCCGAGGTGCAGTGAGCCTGGAAGTGAGTATAGGTCAGAACAACTGACATCTGACTGGGAGACGCCCTCGCCAGAAGCCAGTGGAAGGAGTGAGAAGCAAAGAGAGAGGAGAAGGCCGGAAAGCAAGAGATAGAGATAGTACAAGAAGTACGAGAAGTGCGGGGGACAAAGATCAGAACTTGAAGACAGTCAGTCTGAAATGATGAAGTGGACAAATGAGACAGAGAAAAAAGGATGGAGACGGAGACAAAGGAAAAGGGGGCAAAGGAGTAGAAGAACGAGAGTAGAAGTAGTGAGTAGTCACAGCGGGTCAGCTAGCGGGTCAGAAAGCTCCATGATAGAAGAGTCTTTCCAGGTGGTAAGCCGAGGGGAGAGCGCAAAGCATCTTTCTATCTTTTCTGCTGAACAGAGACCAGAAAGAACCGAAAGACAAGAAGTGAGAGAAGATGCTTTGAACGTTCGGGTGCAAGAGATGAAGGGAGAAAGTCTTGGAAGCCAATCGACTAGAAAGTGGAGCTTATCAATCGCAGTATGTATGATCGAACTCTTAGTACACCTGTGGAAGATAGCAGCTCAACAAGCGGCTCCCTTCTTCACAGTGAGGGATGGGAACGAGGCCTCCAGGTATCGGGTGAAAAGGGGGGAGCAGCAGCCTCTCTAGGCAGTAACAAGGTCGCCTGACGCTCTGGCAGAGTGGGAAAGGACTTTGAGAGAAACATTCTGAAATGAGGAGATAAAGGGTGTGGACGTCTCCTCCTGGGAAATCAAATTATAGGGGTGTATCTTCCTATTAGGACACTGGGGGGGNGGGGGGGGGGGGGCATCTAAGCTTACTCCGTTATACCTGTAGATGGCGGGACGGGCATCGGGCGCTTCGCGCCCGATGCGCCGGACACCGCCCCCCCCGGCGTCCGCTGCTACCGGCCCATGCGAGAAGGGATACCCCCCCCCGGTGTCCATGCGGAGTTGCCCACCGAGGCTGACGTTCAGCCTTTTAATGCATGCATGCATGCATGCATGCATTTTTTTTCTTAGAGGCCCATGCATGCAACGATGCTCTATAACAATACAATAACATGTTTTGTGTGTACAAACCGGGGAAAGTCTCTCAAAATTATGTGGACCATCTTTGGAATTCGAACCGTACAACCTATCCTCAACGTTCAAAATTGATTTCACCTCCCATGCACCTGAACGTGCCTGAACGGCAACACCCACCCAACCTTCCTCACTGAGTCCTCTGCCAATCAGCACCGGCCACTCAACCCGAAAAGTTCAGCGAACACGCTCTGCTCTGCTGAATCGGATGTCAGCTGATCTGAGGTAAACAGAGTGATTTTTTCTCCACGTGTCGATCAAGAAGGAAGTCAGTTTGTAAGTGTAGATCGGAACAGAAACGGGAGTGAGGCCGGAAAGATGACGGCCCTTCCGTCGGTGTATTTTGGAGTGAATGCAAAGAGAAGGAAGCTTCACAAAAAAAGGGAACAGTGTGAAGAGATCGTGTCGTTGAATCCTCATCTGCTGGACTTTGTCTGCGTTGATCCCAATGACCCTTTTTCTGCTATCAACCCATCTTTTTTGCGGTGTATCTCCTGCAAGATCGACATTCCTTTGAAGAGTGAGTGGGACTTTTCTCGTCCTCGAACTCACTGCCTTTCAGGTGTGCACCAGGCGATGGATCCGAAGCCCCCCGCTTAGAAGGACAAAGTGGGTGCTCTGGAGAAAATGAATTTCTTTACAGTTTGTGCTTACAAACCCAAAGCTCAGCCTCCCATTCAACCACCACCAGCAGTAGCCCTGGCAGCAGCCGCTGCAACAGCCGTTAATGACGATGTGGTGATGGTTGATCCTCAACCTGATCCCGCCCCCCAGTCTCCTCAGCATGTTCAAGAATTTGTGCACTCTTGTCTGGGTGTGATCAGCGGGAAATACTTTGTGCTGGCAGATTTCGTCTTACCTTTGTACGGAGACGGAGGGGGGGGTGAAGATGCGGAGGTGGAGGTGAAACCTGTAGAGATGTACGAGGTGAAGGCAATCAAAAACTCTGAGGACGGAGAGAACCTTGGAGCAGTGTTTTCGAAAGTGTGTGGAGGGACGACGCGACTACCCAACAACCCCTGCAAGGATTGCAAATCAGTCAGACTTGGCTCATCTCCCTATCATGTCTAGTGCCACTCAGTCTGGTTTATCCCTTCTCTTTCTTTTCCTTCTTTCCCTTTCTGTCTGTTCTTATCTGCAGGAACATTGTGAAGCTTCGCAAGTTCACGGCGCGGCTTGACCGGGTTCGGGGAACCTGGGCGGCCTTCCAGGCATTCATTCACGAGTGTCATGGGGAGGAGGTTCCTGAATCTCTCTTCGCCTTGGCCATCCCTTCCAATCGGGAAAAGGCTGCAGCAAAGACAGAAGGAAAAGTCCTTAAACATTCCCCCTGGGTGGATATGCAGGGTGAGGAGAGGATCCTTGCCCTCCGACAGAAGACGCTTGCCGCCCTCCAGATGAAAGTCATCAGACCCGAGTGGGAGAAGGAGTGGATGAGGGCAGAGCGAGTGTTGCAGATTGCTCAGAATGCGTCTCGTACTGTGCATATCCCTGTTATGAACAAGGCCTTTTGGCAAGCGTTCCGAAAGAAACTGGAAGATGAGGGGAGGGGGGATTCGAAACAGATCGCTCTGGCTGTTCAACAGATCACAGACGGAGAAATGGAGAAAAAACAGGGTGTGTTGTATGGGTTCCTCATGATGGGGGCACAGGTGATTGACAAAAAGGCACGGGGGGTGGGAATGCAGGGAATCAAGTCGTACCCCCAGGTCTATGATTTCCTTCTGGCGATGCTGAAGTGGGGCAGCAAAGCCTCCGAGACCGTGTCAAAGACGATGCTCGACTACACCATTACGTTTTTGAGGGCGTGGCGCCAAAAGCGGCTGGGCACTGATGAGTTTGAACTTCTCCAACCAGGTCAGCATCTTCCGAGCAGTCTTTCTCTCTCTCTTTATCTCTTTTTCGTTCATTTTTCTTTTTCTCCCTTCTCTCTTTCTCACTCTTTCTCTCTCTCTGCGTGTGTGTATCTGTGTCTGTGTGTGTCTATCTGTGTCTGTATGTGTGTGCCCTCTATCGCCTTTCCCTCTCCTCTCAGCATCTCTCACTGTTCGGAGTCTCTCAAATCGAAAAATTACTGATGACTTGCACAGTTATTGACAAGTTGCATATCAATGAGATCGCACACGATTGTTAACTAAGCTAATGACATATTAGTAACATGATTAGTTTGAAGACACTTTTAAATAGTGTCTGATAGTTTAAGATATATTAGTGTTTTTGAGTTTTGATTGATTGATTGATTGATTGATATGTTTCCACTATATCTATCTATCGCCAGAGCTAGCAGGAAATAGTTGTAGATAGTTGAAAAGATTTTAAGATATTGTATAGCTGAGAAGTTAGGAGTTTTTTTTGTCCACCATTATGCCTCACACACCCCTGCCATCCGTAGTCCGGCGTTTTCAGATGACCTCATTCTGAATCATACCAGGGGGGGGCATCCACCCTCAGCTCTCGTAGCGCTGCACACCACCCCCCTCCCGGTGTTATACACCCCTATATCAAATTTGGATAAGACTTTGAAGGCGTTGAAGGAGCTGCGAAGACCGACCACAGATTGAAGAGATGAAAGAAAACTTTAAGGGGGGAGGGTGAAAGGGAATTGAAAGAAGGAATTATAAGGAAGAAAAAAAAAGAAAAGAAATAATCAGATGATCAAAACGACCTGCATGAAAAGAAAGAAGCAAAGTCACTATACTTGAATTCGAATTCGTATGCTGACACTAGATTCAAGCTTCCTTTAACTTCTTTAAATAGTTTTTAAAACGAAATGTATTTATGATAAAACGGGATTAACGTTAACTTGACTTGAACAGTATTTCTAACTCAATTTGTTTTTTTAATATATAAATAGTTTAAACATATTTGACATCGTTTGAGTGTATCTTTGTCGATTCTTTTACCGTTTTTAAAGGTTTTAAATTAGAGGCCGGCATGAGAATAAAGGTCAGAAGAATTGAATAGTTTGCTATGTATATACAAGCGTTATGGCAGACCGGGCCGGCGGGTACTGCATGCGCGCGCTCGCGCGTGTGGTACATGCCATGCGCCGTTTGTATATATATGCCGTCCCGGCTAACCACAGCCCGTTGACTGATGTACGCATACGCTCTTAATATTCGTACTGGCTGCCCCGCAACTCCATGCACAGTAGAAAATTTAATCCGCGATTATGCTTTCGGCAGACCGAGGCATCTGTCAAAGAGTAAAAAAGAAATTAAATTAAAGTTCCAGCTTTATTTCTTTCAGTTAGCTCCCGTCTAGGCTCCCGTTAATGTGCAGATTTGCTTTAGAATGCACTTGTTGTGGTTTTGTGGCTGGGGATCTTTCGCCGGTACTATAGTGTCACTACATTTTTGAGGTGGGCTGATTTGCCGTCTCCTAGCTTGTTTTTAACACTTCGTGTGGGCAAGCGGTTTTATCATGCCAGAAAGACCCACGTTGGACCAGGTCCTTCAGTAAACTGTTTATCCTCCTCTTCATACTGTACAGATACCAGAGTTTGGAGCTCTTGCTTGCTTCTTGTGTGGAGAAAGAGTTACGTTCGTCTCGTCCCTTTGGTCAGTTGCGTTCGTCTCTCAGACCTGGACTGGCAGTTTTCTTAAGCGTCTTATGTGAATAAGAGGCCAAGGCTATCACCCTAGACTAGCCAACCTCTTTGCTAATTCACCTAATCGATTGATTGATTAAATAACAAGCAAACCAGAGTTTTTTATGAGTGTTTGATCGTTTCTTCAGCAAAGAGATCGACACCAAAACTTGGTTAATGAAGCGTAAACAGTTGTGGCACACCTCTTGTACTGCGTTTATGGTATATCTAGGTGTATCAGGTTTGGATAGGTTTGGTGTGTGGGCCCTTCAAACCCTTCAACGCCGCCTAGCAACACCGCCCTTGAGCCTCAGGCTTGAAGGAGGGTCTAAAATAATATCCCGGGCAATCTCGGGCCCTGTTAGCGGTGGAGATACCTTGATATAATGGGAAGGTCTAGCACAGAACCAATCAATCAATCAATCAAACCATAATTCAACGGTGATTGGGGGTAAATTGAGAGCCTATTAATCAACCAATCAATCAATCAATCAATCAATTAATATTTAGACAAATCAATTAGTTTTGATATTATACTTCTAGAGTGAATCAAATACTTATTATAAAGTGTTTAATCTAGGTTCTATACTGTAAAGCTTCAAATAATGAAAACTCAGGTTAACTTTCTTTTTTTCTTTAAAACTTTGTTAACTTCATAAAGGAAAATCGAATCTACATCAAAGGTTCGATCCTAGGTGTGGTTTTAAATGAAAGTGAGTGCTAGACGAGTCTCATGAAACCTGTGATTCATCATATAACGCAGCGCAGCCCTAGGCACAGCCTAGAGCGCAGTAGACCTAACAGTGGCCCCTGCATGAGTATTTATCAATTAATATACAAAAATACCAGCAGAAATGCTAGCAAAAATGTCTGCATCCTTTACTTCCCCTATCAATACAGCAAACATACACAAAAAAGGTCAGCCAGTGTAAGACTGTCACAGCGACACACCAGATAGAAGAGAAGAAAGGGAGGGAGAAGATCGTGTTCTTTGTTCTTTCCCCCCCCTCCCCTCTTATTTGCACCCATTCTTTCTTGCACCCCCATTGACACAGCCTAGAACATAACAGTTAGACACAAAAGAGGCCAGGCAGCACGAGGCAGCGACACACCAGACAGAAGAGAAGAAAACGAAGGAGGAGATCATGTTCTCTGTTCTTTCCCCCCTCTCCCCTCTCGTTTCCCCTTCTTTTTTAGCTATAAGTGCATTATATTTAAGTGTTTGCATAGCTAAGTGCATTGTATTTAGGGCACAAAAGGTTTTAAGCTCATAAAACGTTTAGTAAGCAACCTAGTCTTTCGATTTGAATGAGGGAGATATTTTGGACTGCTTGGCGGTGCCAGGACTGCTCCGATCAGAAACCGGATCGGACGGCGATGCCAGTGTGAACCCAGGCATTCCACGCGCACCAAGACTGGCGCGGGCTTTACGGCGGATGTTGAGATCTGCTGGGGTCTAGACCTTTACACATGGTTTGCATGCATCACTTAGCGGACTCGGTATTTGAATTTGCATAAAGCGTTGCAGAGAGACTGAGAGCAACGTTGGGACAAAACGTACAGATGATCGTTCAGTTGTTCTAGGTTTCTAGCTAGTTGTTGAGAGTTGTTGAGAAGTTTGAAGGTTGATGAGAGTCATGATGTCGGGAGATTGGTTGAGACTTTGAGATAGACTTGCACGTACTCGCACGTACGTACGTAGAAAAACTATGTTCGTGGACTTCTTAATAGATCATTTTATGTTGATTTGGGACACAAACTCCATCTTCAAGAAACAATCTTCTAGCGACTCATCTCTTCTTCTTCTTATGCACCGCCAACCTTCCCTATAGACATACGTAGAGTACCTTGTTACAGAGGGGACCTGATTGATGGTCTTCCTCAAGTAAAGCTGGAATTAAACAAGCAAAACTCAGACAAACTTTCTTATAATCCTGTCTGCTCCAGTCTTACTGCATTCTCTGCATTCGCAAAACACCGTTTCAAATTTTTTTGGTTTCTATTGCTTTAATTCTGTAAGATCTAACATTTTCTTCTATCTTGCTGATCGGCGCGCATTACGCGAGTAACGCGACTGAATTAACGCACGCATCGAATCATTTTACTGTGCATGTGGTTTGTATGCATGCGATGCGATACAGAAGCACGTACTAAAATATAATTGAACTGACAGGTTGTCTGCATTCAGTACATCACATAGCAAAAGCAGAATGAAGAGAACAGAAAGGTATTAGATTCACAGATTGCAGTACTACGTTAAGCATGAAGTGAGAGTTTACTTTGTGTGGCTCTGAGCGCGCTCGTGTGTGTGTCACCATGTTCCAACGCAGACTCAATTCATAAACGTTCACCTTCCATCTACAGAGTTCATCTAGTCTGCCAAGCTAGCAAATCTCACTTCCAATAACGCAGTCGCCAGTAAACCGCCTAGCTACCATCCCTCATTACTTTCATAATTTGGTGACGGAAGTGGGGAGCGTCCCCTTCGCAAAAAAACTTCTCAGAAAGTCCGGACAGTGTTTGAGTCTTCTTGTATGGTTCTTTAAAGCCGTCCAGCATGATATCGATACATGCTGAAAGTGCGAACATGCACGTGTCGGAGGCTTGGAGCTTGGAGTCTGTTTGTTCGAGGTCTTCTACCAGTCGCTCCATTCATGGAAAAGTCATGGGATGACCAAGTCCTGGAGATCGTCATTATTCACCACTTCGAGTTCACTGGCTTCCGCTGGCTTCATACGTACGACCAAGACCACAAGTATGAGCCGTGAGGAGAGGATTCTGCACAAGATCCACGAAGAAACCCGTGAGCGTCATCGTCGCTTTGTGCGAGCACAAAGACACATTCATGTATGTTTGTTTGTTCTTGTTGGGAAAGGAGTGAGGCTGGGAAGAAAAATGCCTTGCACAAAAGGAAATGATGATTGACCCAGAGAGCATGGACTCCTCTTATTGACGGTACATCACATTTTTCTTTGCTGCCGCATTCGACTGTTCCAAGATAGGCAAACAACATCTCATCCGAAAGCAGCTTGAAAGAAAGAGAAGGAAAAGAAGGAAGAGAGCATGTGGGTGAGGCCGTGTGATGCTTTTGCATCTTCTCTTGTTCTTTGCTGGTATTCTTACCTGCTTGTCCCAATCTGACGAGGGTGTGAAAGGGGGTTTCTTGCATGCTTCGCCTTTGTGCTGGCTTGTGTATGTCTGATGGACAGTGCTGATGAAGGAAATGACTTGGTCTGTCCCTAGTGGAGCAAATCAGAGAGCGTATTGTCGGCACAGCTTCCCGACAAGCTCCATCATGCATATTCTCGTTTGCATCCACTCTTCATGCTCTGTTTCTGAAGACAGCCACTCTGCATTGACTCGTACTCCTTTGTATCCTTGAAATAAGAAAGGAATTGAGTGCAAAGAAGGGAGACACATGGTGTTTCATCTCTGCATTTTCTGATCGATTAATGGCATAAGTGAAGGAAAGAAATAAAAGTCCAGGCCGGGAACCGTTGCGTAGTATCAGCGTGATCGTTCTGCAGTTGAGAGTCTGGGAATCAAGTCGTGAGCCGCTGTCCTGAAGGGAGTGATGCCTCTTCGGCTGTTTGCCATGCAGCATGCAGTTGAGAAAAAAATTACTTGGAAAGTCCAGGTCGATCGCTCTCAGTCAAAACCTGACAAAGAAAGAAAGAGGTACAGAAAGCTCGCTGCCTTCCAGGCGAAAAAGAAACAATGCGCTTATGATCCTGTCTGCTCCGGTCTTACTGCATTCTCTGCATTCGCAAAACACTGTTTCAAATTCCTTTGGTTTCTATTGCTTTAATTTTGTAAGATTTGACATTTTCTTCTATCTTGCTGGTCGGCGTGCATTATGTGAGTAACGCGACTGAATTAACGCACGCATCGATGTTATGTCGTACTTTGAAGGCGAAGGAGACGACAGTAGTTTTAAAGGCGCGTGGAAGCGCCTTATTGAGGAGGGGGCATATGTTATGGTTTACTCAGACCGCAACTTAAGTCTTTGATTATTCTGAGATGTTTTGCTGTCTGTGTCCTTTGGCAGACATCAGGAGAATCACAATGGATGAAATGTGAGCACTGCCAGGTGGCAGACTGAGAAGCGGAAGGTCTCGAGTTCGATTCCCACCTCCATCTCTTTTGCCTGACTTTGAAAATTCACAAGAAGCTGATTAATCGGTTCCGTATCGGTTAAGGCAAAGTATGTCAAACTTGATACACTTTCAAAAATGAAAGTCTGTCAAACATGATACACTTACACAATTGATACACTTTCA
>JAHBMJ010001861.1:1844-17181 GCA_018398765.1 Chromera velia
AGATGCCCACAAGAACACGAAGATCTTCGAAGCATCCGAGAAATCGATCGATCAATCAAGATGAAGTCTAGACGCGAAGACAAAGAGCAGACTTTCTATCCACTTCAAACCGCGCAATCGGATCCACTCGAATTCTTAGAATCGATAGTGTCCAAAGCAAACCACGCTTCAGTTGCTTGGACAGCGAAGAGATCATATCGAATGGACCGCGGTGATCAATCGACGGGCAGATTGATGGCCCCGGAAAATGACTCATTTCATGCCTCAGAAAGCGAAAATCCTGCGCGCACAGGCGGGGTACTGAAATAATGATGCACACAGTTCTTTCACGCTGCACGCTTTACCTCTGAAGCGCTCTGAAGCTTTACGGGGGTTCTTTTCTTTACAGTGGTAGCGCGGAGGCAAAGAAAAATTAAGGAGTGAGAGAAAGAGGGGGCAGACGAGAACATTCAGCCAATCCAAAGAGCTCAGGAGCATCCGCGGACAAAAAGAGGAGCCGAGAAAGCAATCCAATGTCACGGGCTTTGGTTAAGATGTCGGAGACATTCACGTCCGTAGGGATCTTGAAGACACCCACTTTGTGCTGTTCGGTGAGGTCAGTCACCGCTAAGAGGGGAACCACATAGGCGCGGTCTCCCAGACGACGGACCAGAGGGAGGAGCGCTCTCTCAGCAGAGGAGGCACCACCAGACTGGAGAAGCTGCACGTACATTGATGACCTGCTTTTGATTGGTATCGGTGAAGACGCTGCTGATCTCTCAGGTCCCCTCTGAGATCATGTTGTGTATGGTGACGACACCAACGCCACTTCTGATCACTTTGTCGGAGTCCAGTTCGATGGGAGCCGGCACCACGATAAGTTTAGGATGATTTAGATGAAGCACCTAAACTTATTCGAAGAAGAAAGAGAGAAGTCAACTGAACATAGTTGGACTTACGAACAGAAGTGAAGAATGTCAATCCGGGAGATGCCCAAAGAAGAGATCATATCAAATGGACCGCGGTGATCAATCGACGGGCAGATTGATGGCCCCGGAAAATGACTCATTGCATGCCTCATAAAGCGAAAATCCCGCGTGCACAGGCGGGGTACTGAAATAATGACGCACGCAGTTCTCTCACGCTGCACGCTTTACCTCTGAAGCGCTCTGAAGCTTTACGATGTGTATGTGTGTGCATGTATGACATTGTGTCTTTATATCTATATTTGACAATATGCTGTTTTGTGTATTGATGCATATATGTTTATTTGTGTTTTTTCGCATATTAATAAGCTTATTTCTAAGCTTATAGGTGTAAGTACTCTTTCATTTCCATTTCTATACCACTCATTGTTTAAAACATATTTTAAATTATTATCGTATGAGTAAGTAGTCATTATCCTATGCTAGTAGTATACTAAAATTATAAATAAATCAGGAATNCAGGAGCATCCGCGGACAAAAAGAGGAGCCGAGAAAGCAATCCAATGTCACGGGCTTTGGTTAAGATGTCGGAGACATTCACGTCCGTAGGGATCTTGAAGACACCCACTTTGTGCTGTTCGGTGAGGTCAGTCACCGCTAAGAGGGGAACCACATAGGCGCGGTCTCCCAGACGACGGACCAGAGGGAGGAGCGCTCTCTCAGCAGAGGAGGCACCACCAGACTGGAGAAGCTGCACGTACATTGATGACCTGCTTTTGATTGGTATCGGTGAAGACGCTGCTGATCTCTCAGGTCCCCTCTGAGATCATGTTGTGTATGGTGACGACACCAACGCCACTTCTGATCACTTTGTCGGAGTCCAGTTCGATGGGAGCCGGCACCACGATAAGTTTAGGATGATTTAGATGAAGCACCTAAACTTATTCGAAGAAGAAAGAGAGAAGTCAACTGAACATAGTTGGACTTACGAATAGAAATGAAGAATGTCAATCCGGCAGATGCCCACAAGAACACGAAGATCTTCGAAGCATCCGAGAAATCGATCGATCAATCAAGATGAAGTCTAGACGCGAAGACAAAGAGCAGACTTTCTATTCACTTCAAACCGCGCAATCGGATCCACTCGAATTCTTAGAATCGATAGTGTCCAAAGCAAACCACGCTTCAGTTGCTTGGACAGCGAAGAGATCATATCGAATGGACCGCGGTGATCAATCGACGGGCAGATTGATGGCCCCGGAAAATGACTCATTGCATGCCTCATAAAGCGAAAATCCCGCGTGCACAGGCGGGGTACTGAAATAATGACGCACGCAGTTCTCTCACGCTGCACGCTTTACCTCTGAAGCGCTCTGAAGCTTTACGATGTGTATGTGTGTGCATGTATGACATTGTGTCTTTATATCTATATTTGACAATATGCTGTTTTGTGTATTGATGCATATATGTTTATTTGTGTTTTTTCGCATATTAATAAGCTTATTTCTAAGCTTATAGGTGTAAGTACTCTTTCATTTCCATTTCTATACCACTCATTGTTTAAAACATATTTTAAATTATTATCGTATGAGTAAGTAGTCATTATCCTATGCTAGTAGTATACTAAAATTATAAATAAATCAGGAATCCGATCTAGGGGAAAAGACTAATATATATTAATTCTAAGTTTCATTTTTTTGTTGATTGATTGATTATTGGACATTCTTCAAACATTTTATACTTGAAAGTCATTTTATGCCAGTGTTTGAAAAACAGTTTTTTATTGTCATCCCTTTCGTATGTGTATATATGTTTCTGGACTATCTGTGTCAATTGTTGCTATGCAGTAATATATGATGCTTTGTTTGTTGCATTGTGATGATCATGCACTTGCCAGCTGATGGAGGCCTATATGCAAGCCAACCTCTGGCGATTCACTCGTGAACGAGTCTATCGAGCCTTCACAAAGCCCCTGGTTTAAATACCGAATACCGTTATTTAGGGGTTAACAACGACCGGTTATAACCGGTATGCAGTATTTAACAACTCTATTAGGGACCATAATTTAGGGTATATATATATTTTTCACTGCACATAAAAAAAAGTTGCACTTAACTTCACCTCTGTATGTATCTATATATGAAACTTGAATTTGTAATTCTCATCCAAAATTACTTCATATCACCAAGACAAAATGTTTCCCCGGGAAATTCCCCCCCGGCCTGCTGTTTGATAAAAAGCTGTCCTTGAATGATCTTTTCTCCTCCTTGCATGATCTTTTCTCCTCCTTGCTTTTGAACCCATTCAGAGACACATCATGGAACTTTGTCAGCTCTCACTTTACAATTGCGCTATGTATATCTTTGAACCCTCAACTGAATTCAGGCCAGATCTCAAAAACTAGTTTCAAAAAGCACGTCAGGCCTGGCGTCAGGCTTGGCCCGCTCACTTTTTCCCGGACGCCGTCACATTGAATCTGCACACGGAAGTCGAAAACCAGGGGGGCGGCAGGAAACAGTAAATAGCAGAAGAGGGAGCAAGCAGAGCACTCTTGCATTCTGGAGGAGACAGCACTGTTTTTTCTATGCCTGGATCCGACGCTAAAAGCACCGGGGCTGTACCAGAGAGCCGAAACAGAAGAGAAGAGATGACTCCCGGAAGGACTTGAGAAGCTGTTGGGAAATCGGAAAGAAATTTGCGAGAGAACTCCTGAGTCAAGAAAAGAGAAGCTGAGTGACTGACTTGAAGAAAATGATATCGTTGTCTTCGACCACATAGTCTTTTCTGCAAGCACACCAGAGGCAGAAAGAAGGATTCAGAGGGCAGGGCGGGCCAACAAAAACAAGGCCGGAAGTGGGGGAAAGCATGAAGAGCCCTGCAAGAGGATGTTGATGCGAAATGGCTTACGACGGGAGTGACGAAGGGCTCGCACTGCTTTGCCAGGAGTTTAAGTGAGGGAGGCAGTGCGGTTTATAAACATTGAACAGAGCGAAATACAAAAATGCTCCATGCAACGATCGAGCATTCAAGAGAGACCCCATGCAGATCCCCGCCCCCACCCCTTCATTCATCCAGCCATCCTTTCTGCTCTAGTCTCTGACCAACTGACTGACTGACTGACTAATCGATTTGCTCTGCTCACTGAATCACTGCCTCACTCACTCACTCACTCACTCACCCACCCCTTCTGCATGTACTTTCCTGCCGCCTTGACAGCAGCTTCAGTGCCTGCGCTCAGATTTTTCACAACACACGAATACACAGACGCACACACAGAAAAAGATCAAGCAACGAGGTCGGGTTGAAAAATGGAGGAGACGTTTTTTCTGTCCATCCTATCTTGCGGAGGCACCCCAAAAGAAGGGAAAGACCGCCATAAAGCTTGCATGGCTTCTCGCAACACATCCCGCGATGAGGCAACAACAGAAGAAAGACGAAAACCACAAACAAGGGAGAACGAAAGGGATTCAATACAGAGACCACACATGCATGCATGACGGAGGGCCACAAACCATTGAACTCAAGCAAACAAAACAGAGAGAGAGAAGCAAAGGCAAAAAGGAAGGAATGTTCAGACACACACACGCACGCACGCACGCACCGAGTTCGTGTATGTCGGCATACTTGTACACCTCCGCACAGATGAAGCCTCTCTCGAAATCCGAGTGAATCACTCCAGCCGCCTGGGGGCCCTTCGTCCCTTCGCGGATAGTCCAGCAACGCACCTGCACAAACAGACTCGCGGGCAGAGAGGCTATTGATATATTAATACTTTATGCCTTTTTTTTCTGGTTTCCTTTTAAACAAGGCTTAAAATAAGAAAGAAATTAGACTGACAGACAGGCAGGCAGGCAGGCAGACAAGGACACAATATCGTTTTGTACTGGTCCTTTCTTCCTCTGTTTGTTCCTTTCGGTGAGTGAACATTTACTTCCCCTTCTCTTCTTCCTTTCCCTCCAGATTGGCAGGCACACAAGCAAAAATACGGACAGACATCCAGTAAGCCAACACATTAGTCCGTCAGCCACAGACAGAGACGAAAAGCAGCGGAGTTTCAACCCAGACACTAAGTCACGCTGGCTTGCGGAAAACAAAATTGAAAAACACAGGCATTATCCAGACTGGTCATCCAGGAAGGAATGAATGCAACAAACAGTCTCTCTCTCTTTCCTCCTTCCTCTGACTGACCTCGTCCTCTCCACAGGTGAAGAAGTGGATCAGGCTCAGCCCCGAGTAGCCCGTCTGGATGATCTTGTCCAGCATGCTCTTCTGCGCCCCCGAGTCCTGCATACACATACACACACTCTCTCTCACACATACACATACACACACACATACACGCTCAGATAAAGACACGCACTCACGCAGAGCAGAGACAAGCTGGCATCCAGGACCTGTTGCTTGTGTATGCGCACGAGCCGAGAGGAGAGAAGAGAAGAGAAGAGAAGGGGGAGAAACAGCTTCCTGCGTACGAGAATTCTTAGGCAGCACAGCACGCAGACACGCATGCCAACACAGGCGCACACGCATGAGCTCTGCCAAGCAAATTGTTTCTCCAACAGACAAAGCGACAAACATGCAGAGAGGCAGGCAGACAGACAGGCAGACAGACTGCCCCCCCTGTCCAGCGGCAGCAGCAGCAGCAGGAGACAACAGACACTTGTGGTTAATTCAGACTGGCCTGATGCATGAACCGTCTGCTGATTGACCGAGCTAGATACATGCATGCATGCATTCAGACTACTGCGCTGACCTTGATGTATTGGAGTCTTGCGTTCTCGTCGGGGAGTTCCGCAAGCTTCAGTTCAAATTCTGCCGAGTACGGGATGATGGGTCCGGGAAGGTTCTCCTTCACCCAGGCAGAAATTTTGGGGAGGAATTTATTCTTCAGCCTGCAGAAGTCCTTCTCACTCATGTTCACCAGGTAGACCACGGGCTTGGCAGTGAGGAAGGTAAACCGATTGATCACCTCGACCTGGTGCACACACACACACGCACACACACACACACACACACACACGCACACACACACACACACACACACACACACATTTCATCTTTCTCTCTCTCTCTCACTCACACACATTCTTCAGTGTTCCTGGAAGCGGCGAAAAAAGAGCTCCGAAAGGAAGAGAGCTGGAAACGAAAGCTGAAAGAAGACGTTTCACCGAAACAAAACGAAGACGAATATGGCCCTCATCTCCCTCAGGTCCTGTTCAGTTCCCACAAGAACTTTCTTGGACAAACGCACCGTCAGAAGTAACGTCAGTGTTAGAGAGACTCCTGAGCACTGTCTGCATAGATCAAAACATCCTTTTGTCTTGCCCCCTTTGTGTTCTCCCACTTGACGGACTGACTGACTGACCTTGAGAGACCCAGTTGCCCTCCTTCAACCACTCTCTGACTTCCTCCATCATTCCCATCTCGGCCACCTTCACCTTATCGGCCCCTCTCTTGCTCTCCTTCTCCAGCTCGGCCACTGCGCGGTCTGCGAACTCTATGTCCTTTAATCGCAACTCATCGGCGATGGTCTTCAGGTCGTTCACAGGATTTACCTGCATGTTCGTTCTTGTTCGATCGCCCGGACGCACACAAAACAGACAGGCAGGCAAACGGACGGACGGACGTACAATCATGACAGGCAGGCAGGCAAACAGACGGGCGTACACTTATGACAGACTCTATGTTTCTTCTTGTTCTCGGCAGGCAAACGGACGGACAGGCAGACAAGACAGAGAGAGGGAAAAAAATATAGGCGAAGAAGGTGAAAAGCGCCCACTCTTCAGTCACTCGTCTCTCCCTGCCTGCCTGCCTGGGTGGCAGCCTGACGTCCTGAATTTCTCTTCATTCTTTCTTGCATCCTCTGTTCATTGGTTCGTTCTTTCCTTCATTCGTTCATTCTTCATTCTCCTCACACAATGTCTCCCCCGCCAACAGCGCCCCACAGTGCAGCCCCCCCCAAAAGGTAAACGTTCAGATTGAAGAAAAATGACGAGAAAATGCCTGGGATATACCACGTGAGTGAGTCCTTCCTTTCATTGCCAGAGCTCTGCCACCAGGCCGACCTCTCCCTCCGTGTGTGTGACGTCCTGATCCTCAAATGCTCTGACGACATGGTAGATGGCGTCCACAGCCTGAAGGAAGAGAAGGGAGCACGGAGTGAGGGACGGAGGAAGGGAGTGGTTATTTTATTTTGTTTGCACCAGGTCACCCACCCTGAAACATCGCGGGCAGAGCATCCAGCAGCAGCCACATACAGGATGAAACAGAGGGAACAAAAGGAGCCGTAGGTAAAGAGTCGGAGCTCCGAAGTGTTTGTTCACTTTTTTCGTACTGTTGAGATTCCACGCAGCCTGGCTAAAGGCCATCCGACTGCGACCACATATCAAAAAGCGAAGAAACAAACATGTTCTGCTCTACTCTTCCAATCCACAATTCCTCAATCCACCCAGCCCCCCCACACACAAAAAAAGCAGAATAGGCAAAGACAAAAAGAGGAAAGAAAAAAAAAACGCTAAAAGACAAAAAGGAGGCCCAACCCTCCCACCCCACACACACACCCCAGCTCAACAACCCACTTGGATGTTTGCCAAGAACGCATTCCCGAGACCCTCACCCTGATGGGCGTTGGGGACCAATCCGGCGATATCGAAGATGGTCAGGTTGGCGGGAACTTCGGATTTCGGCTTGAACTTCCCGCAGAGCCAGTTGAACCTCTCATCAGGAACTGCAAACGCACTCGCACTCGCACTCACACTTACACTCACGCACACACACACACACACACACACACACACGAGAGAGAGAGAGAGAGAGAGAGAGAGAGAGAGAGAGAAAGAAAGAGAGAGGGAGAGAGAGAGGAGGGGGGGGAGAGAGAGAGACAGAAGCTACAGAGGCCGACCCGATCAGAGGCCAAGAGAGTTGAGGAATAACTTTCTTCCTTTGATTGATAGACTCATTCAACGACAGACTGACCGTTCATGCGCGCCTCATGAGGTTCGATTGTGCAGAATGGGAAGTTCTCTGCGGGGGCGGCCTGCTTGGCCAGCAGATTGAAGGTCGTGGACTTGCCGACGTTCGGCAGTCCCACCAGCCCCATTCGCAGGTTGTTCTTCGGACGCCCGAGAAGACTGCACGCACACACAGATACAAATACGAAACCACGCACAGCACAGGAAAGATCTCGGAAGGACAAGCGAAACCCGAGGTTGGAAGCTCCGATGGCCACGCCAGTGGGAACGGTGACCAGAGAAAGAAGCGGGAGAATCCACAAAAGACGCAGCACGACTATGACTGCCCGCCGAGAGGTAGATGGCGCCGACTGTCGGATTTGTGGGGTGGGTACGCGCTGTCACGGTGGGAGCGGAAGGAGGGGATGAAGATGGGGGTGTGTGGGATGGGGGAGCGGAGGAAGGAACCAAGAGAGAGCTGAGGGGGAAGAGACGGCAAGAAGTGCATGAAATGTGAAGCTCGCCCACAAAGCGTTGAAAGAAGACGCGGACCGACACTTTCTTCGGGGCCTCTTCTTTCTTCTTGGGTGCCATTCTCCGTAATTGTCTTTCCTTGAATTCCAGATGCGACACACTCAACAGCAAGTCGCGCGACTCTCAAGCGTTCCACAACCTCGGATGGAGTCCGACTATTCCCGTTCAAGATCCGATCTGCGCGTGCAGCAAGTGGATGTGGACCCAGCCTGGCAGTTGTCTCAACGCAATCTCTCAATGCTACAGGTGCCTGCACGAAACAGAGCAGCAGTCGAAGACAAGAATTGCAATGGATCTCAAGGGATTTGGGATGATTTGGGCAAAACCATTTGTTAATATACAAAACCGAGGCTGCAAAACCGTCTCTTGCATGCATGGAGGTCCGCCTGGCGCGGCTGGCACGCGCGCGGACCGCGGCCTCACGGCCACGCGCGCGGGGGCCGCGCGGCTCGGGCGCGCGCGTGCATGGCTTTTACGACGTACTATTTACAGTGAGCTAGCCTTCTTGTCAGAGTATGTCAGAGCCTTCTCTTATCTTCTCTTAGTAGCTCACCATATTTGAACTCTCCCTTCTCGACCCTCGACCAGAGTTGATCTCAGGGCATACGCGCAGTCCCATATGATTGGTGAACCTCCCTAAATCTAAGTGTCAGTTGAAAAAATATAATCAAGATGATCTCTATCTGCAGCATTGTTTTTTAAGAGATATCAAGAGACTATCCACCCCTGCGGCGTAGACGGTCAAAACACCATCCAGATATGCGGCGTTGGCTTTTAAGACACCGTAAATGATCTGTGCCTGCGGTGCGGACTTTCAAGCTTATCCAAAAATGCGGCTTGAACTTTCAAGTGGTAGTTAGGTTCAAGGAAGTTGATCGGTGCGTCAAATCATATTCGTAACAATAACATTGGTAAAAATTTTGTATACAGACTTCTATAATGGGTGCTTGCCTAAAGTTCTGAAGCAGTCGGTTTAAGCCATACAGACTGAATCAGTCATTACTCCTTAAGTACGCAGAAAGAGTCTTAGCGCTGGTTTTCTGCAGTGAAGGTTTCTCTCGAAAAGCTGTGGTACACTACGTCTAGACACTGTTGAGTGCCGTGTCTGGTTGCAGTAGCAAACAGTGCATTTCAATGAGACAAGTTAGGTGGCGGCGCAATGCGGCGCAGTAATTGATGAGGTGCCGGGGCCGTGGTCCTGGAAAGCGTGAACGCATGCAAACCATGTTAAAGTGACGGTGCGCGTTTTAAGTGCCCCGAATGCATTGCCAAGCGATTGCGCAAGTGTTACAAGCATGAATGAAATGACAGAAATTGAACAATCCTAGCTAGAGGAGAAGATTGCGTATCTGCGTCTTCAACATCCTCTTATGCTGATAGCGACCAACCTATTAAAGGATGTTATGGCGGTAAGCGGAATCTGTTCATCTAGTAGTGCCTTCAGCTATGGCATCCAACAAATCAGTGTAGTCAAACTGATGAGGCAAAGAAAAGAGAAGAGGACCAAAACGATCAGTTGCTCACAAGTGTTGCAAAAGAGTCTGCATGTCCACCAACCTTGACGGTGGTACAAATGAGTGGGAGCAGCTTGGTAAAACCTATCCAGACGAGTGATCTGATGGAAGGGGGGCCCGAGGATTTAAAACAACTTGAACGAATGTGATGGAAAGGAAAAGAAGCCTCTTGAAGCAAACAGTGGTAAAAGGAGATGGAGAGTGCAACAGTTAGTACTGTCGCGATATGAAGACTATCTGGTGAGCTGAAGAAGCAGTAGAAGACCTGGCCTATACCTCCCAATAACAATGATCACAGCCTGATGAAGAAAGGGCTGACCGGGGACCTTCAAACGCCTTCAAACAGCCAGAAGCCGGCAGATGAAGGGTAGATTGAGAAGATAAGGAATCGATCGAACCCTGGGCGTCCTGTATGACGAAAAACTGCAATTAGTCAACAGACCAGCGTGACCAACAAGTTTACGAAAAGGAAAAGTCGATGGAGGAAGGGTTCCGGAGGAGTTCTCGAGTTCTCTCTGAACATTCGGTTGGCTGCAAAAGCCGGGGGTGACTGACGACCTCTGTGCGTGCACACTGTGTGCAAAAAGAACGAACTTCCCAGTATGAGGGGAGGAGACGGAGCGAAGCCAGAAGCAAGCCACGGGGCAGCCTTCTCAAGAAAGAGAAGGGGAAGACGCAACGCTATTAGAAGAAGAAGAAGAAACTTTCTTGAGGAGAGGAAGAGAGAGGTAGAAAGGAAATAAAGACGAATGCACCGTCAGCACGACTGGGTGCAAGGGCATGAATGAATGAATCCCTGTTTTCCCTGCTTTCCCCCTGTTTGTCCCTCTGTGTCTGTCTGTATTTTAAGAGAGAAAGGCAGTGATGAAAGAAAGAAGGAAAAGAAAGATGAGAAGAAAAGAAAGGAAGAAAGATTGGGGGGTGAGAAAGAAAGAAGGAAAAAGAAGGAAAGAGACAGAATGAAAGAGAAAGAACCGTCAAAGGAAATTAAAGGAAACGATAAAAGAAAAGGAAAAGAAAGCTGATTTCCGCCAGTCCAATGGTAAAGAGAGTGATCTGTAAGGAGCCCACCAAGCTACTTGCAGGCGTGGAAAGGAAGCAATCTTAGAATGGAAGAAGAGAACTTTACGCAGTGCACAGAACGAAAGAGAAAGAACCATTAAAGGAAAAGGAAACAAAAAAAGGAAAAGAAAAGCAAATGAAAAGAAAGTCTGAAGAAAATTTGTTTGGTCTGAAACGAAGAAAGCATGCGTATTCAAGAAAATGAAAAATGAATGAATCTTGAGTGCATGAAGCAATGAACAGACAGACGGAAGATCCGAAGGCAAGAAGAAGTGAAGGAAGATGAACACACGAAAGCAGTGTGGGTTTAATGGAGCCCCACCTGGTTAAAGGAGCCATAGGAAAGGTTGAGAGGGTAAGAAGTCATGCGAAGGCCAACGTATGATGGGAACTGAAAGTTGTGAGTCAATGTGCCTGTCCGTAGACCACAAAGGCCAACGAGGTTGAAGGAAGTGTGTGTACATTGACGTTGATCAATAGCTCTCAAGCTGTGTCTGCAGATCTGCGGATTAAATTTTCTATCGGCAGCACTGCAATCGAACGAATGAACTCCTGAATGCAATGAAAAGTAAATGAATGAAAGAATGAATGAACAACATTTTCCGCAATTAAAAGACACCCGATCTTAGGTCGTTGGCCTGAACTCTCCATGCAGGAGTCGATTATAAAATATTATAAATACCTAGATAAATACTTTATACTTAAATTTGGTATTTGACTAGGTATTTGACCCCTAAATAACGGTTATCGGTATTTATCCTAGGCGGTATTTAACAACTCTAGTCCCTAATTTGATGGAGATGGTTTGAAGTTTTAGATTTCTCCAAAATATTTGGAACATCTTCTTTATGTTCGATCTATAAGTTACTAGGATGTTTTATCTTGCGCTTCTAGTGAAACGAAGCGTGCCGATCATGTTTCTAAGCTTTATTTCATCACATTCTATCTAAAAAAATTGTTAGAGAGTTAGGCAAGTCTCTCTAGTTGGCTCTCTCTTCTCTCTTTTTATTAAAATGTATGGATTATAATGGATAAGTGATAAGTGATTTAGTCTAGGCGTGGTTTTGATATATGTTTTTGTATTATATCATGGGTTGAGTGATATAAATAGTAACCATGTTTGATTTGATTTGATTTGATTTGATTTGAGGTAGGGCTTAAGCTCAAATCAAATATCCAGTCAGGGAGGACCTAGTGTTTAAAGACCCATCAAATACGATCAAATATTTGATCAATATGACTTTTAACCTCAAATATGAAGGTCTCGAAAAAACTTTTGCAAGTACCGATCCATCACGCATGCTGATTCAAATGAAAAAACCTAAATCTTGATGGTTTGCTCTCAAAAAAAAAACGTTTTGAGCTGCACTGAAATTGACGTTTCACCCCCTTTTACTTCATACAGAGGTAAACCGATCAGCTGAACGTTTTCCCAAACAGCTGTGTTAACTTTTCTGGTGCTGTTTATACTGTATGACTGGGACATTTTGGATATGAACCACAAGAGATTGCAACATGCCCCTGACCCCGAGCGTCGAAAGGCTGTAACCACATTCCTTGTCAGTATGGAGCAGTTCCAGAAAGGCAAGGGAAAAGGCAACGGGGGGGCTGCTAACAGTGCTGGAGGGGGGGCTGCTCCTGCAGGGCCCGGCGGGAGGACTAATTTGAAACCAAAGGAGGCGGCCGCAGATGCAAATGCTGAGAAGGCTAGGGGGAAACTTCCCCCTCCTGAGAAAGTCATCACTCCAGGTGAGGAAGGCTACCGAACTCTCTATATTCACCTCCAACACAAAGGGCTTGTTGTCGGCCCTGGCGCGGCATAGGAGGAACCCTAAGAGGTTAACCTCAAATCTTACCTCAAATATCAAATATTTGAGGTTAAAGCTCAAATTAAATCAAATCAAATCAAATTAAATCAAATCAAATATAATCAAATCAAACATGGTCACTAGATATAAATATATAATATAAACAGACCATTATCTATACAGATCATTAACACTGCAAACTCACTACAAATCTATGACTCACTGCTAACTTCATCCAGAATAATCACAGTGGGAGCGATCATTGATGATGATGATTGTCTAGCTCTTTCAACAGTTTTTTTTGTTTTGAATCTGTTGAATAACACTTTAAAGACTCAAAGTTTTATTCGATAGATCTATAGCTATATACAGGGTAGAAGCTAGGGCAGAAGTTACTGTAAATTTGAAGCACATTGCATACAGTTGGTAGGGAGAAAACCTAAGAAAACCAGCTAAGCATAGGTTCATATTTTGACTAGCGTTTTCATTCTATAGTATAAAAGACTATGAAGTTAAATTATATTATTTATTTTTATTATATCTCCAAACTTGAGAAAATATCATACATATTGAAACCACGCCTAGAATTTAGTGGTGCCCTAGAGCACTGTTGCCGTTTTATCTTATAGAGGTCGCCCACATATATATATATATAACCCTATAGTTAGTTAGTTAGTTAGTTAGTTAGTTAGAGGATGCCTAACCCCAGTTGGAGCGCTAAGCTCCCAGGCGGTATATAAATATATTTAATATAAAATTATAAATCTTACAGTAAATTTTAAAAGAATACTAATACTTCATTTTCAAATATACTATAGCAAATATAATACTTTATGCAGTTAAAATAGGGGTGTAAAATCCCTTTTAGACGGGGGGGGGGACCCCGACGGTCTGGTAACGGAGTCTATGGACAGTGTCAGACAGTCTGAGTCATCGTATGATGACTCATTGCAATGCAGGGGACAGGCGGGTTCGCTGCACATGCCTAGTGCACATGGACAAGTAGGTGATGCATCCTAGTGATGCATCGATCAGCGAACAGCAAGAACGGAATTGGGCAAACAGCCAGCCCTCCTTCAGGTGCGCAGAATCTGATCCAGTGTGGTGCTTTGAGACTCCCCCCGAGTTTCGCACAGCTTCTACGTAGCTCCCTGGCTACGTGGAATTCATTCGGCTCTAGCTCGGGTTGACTCTCTTAATTACCCTCCCGCTCTTTCACGTCCTTCATTTACCCCCCCATACACATGCAGGGTAAGTCTTCCTTGTACATGCACTCATATGCACTAATCCAATCTGCCGTCCAGTTACCCACACTGACTCACCCACTGAGCTGAACTCTCCTCTTTCTCCACCCCAACAGACCTCCTCTGGTTGTCACAACAGCATTGGATCGAGTGCATTGGAGTGCTTGTTGCCTTGAATCAGATCACGCACCGTACTGGGGCGGGGCCGCGCCAGCCGAGGGCGATCCGATGATGTTGACTGTCACTTGATGTGGGTGCATGGTCTGTTGGGGAGGCTCGCCGGTGTTGCCGAACAGGGAGTAAGGAGGAGGGATTTCCCTGGCGGGCTGGTCAAACCCCCCCTTCTTCCACCCCCTCTGCAAGAGGTACTTGACGCCCGGAATGGCAGACACGAGGGTGAACTCGCCTGATGCCACGGTCAGGATATGGGGGCCGATGTTGTCGATGTAGATCATGCCGGTCTTGTTTGATTTGAAGGGAATGATGTCGTAAGTCTTCGGATCGTTCACTTGCGAGGTCCTGACGGTGTTCTGACCACCGTGACCGTGGCGGTTGTCGACTCTTTGGGTTCGGTTGTGCATACCTCCTGACATTGTGTACTGGCCCCCGAACACTGTGGCCTTCTCGAAGATCAGCTTGTTCTTGAAGTCGATCATTCCTGCTGCGTTTGAGTAGCCCTCCCCAAAGAGGGGGGTGACCTCCCAGTTGCCGCTCAAAAAGGTGAGGAGCGCCTGCTTGTCGGCTTCGGAGAGAGGTTGCGCGTCAGCAGGGAGGCCGCAGGCCCACTTGTTGGGAATAGGAATCGGGAGGCAGCCACACAGAAGTGCATACTCCAAAACCCGACTTTTTCCCGTGTCCGACGTGTAGAAAGGTTCTCCTTTGAAGTAGGAGGTCGGGTCACCGCAGATGCAACCACACTTGGCGTCCAAACGACACATTTTGAACTATATAGATATGAACCGAGAGACTTCTTCTGCTGCAAGTTCTGCAACAGTTTAACAAAAGTGGTCAGCTGCACGAGAAGAGCAAAGAAACCTCGAGCGATTAGTGTTTGCCTCTATGCACTAGACTTTGCGCGTCCGACCAGAAAATGCCGTCTCTTTGTACTGACTCAGTGCAATTCCGCAGGATCTCCTAGGTGCAGAGCAAAAGGCAATGCAGGAATCAAATGAAGGTCAGTCACGACCCGCGCGTGCGTTTTGTTTGAGGCCCCCGTCACCTCGGGGGGCAGCTCAGCTCTGCTGAGATCAGCCGATCGAGAGGCCCTGAGATCGCGCGCATTCGCATAACGCATTTTTTCATTTTTTGGGGGGGGGGGGG
>JAHBMJ010001862.1:0-25387 GCA_018398765.1 Chromera velia
GTGTGGGTGGGTGGGTGGGTGCGGGTGCGTTTCCACGCTTGCTCGGGGAGGAATTCTCTCCTTTCCCCCCCTTCGGCCTTGAATGTGAAGGGTTTGGGACAGTCATCTTCGTCTGAGTCTTGTTCCATCCCTTCATTCGCTTCTCCAACATCTCTCTCTCTCTCTCTCTCTGTGTGTGTGTGTGTGTGTGTCTCTCTCTCTCTCTGTTTGCAGGTGATCACGAGATGAAGTGGGGGGAGACAAGAGACCAGAGAGAGAGCCAGTCTGACGTTTCTTCATCAGGTCTTGGTCTCTCTTCCTTTCTCTCTCCTGACCGGCTCTTTGTACATAGCGGCCGTGTCCGATTCTATTCTGCATCCCCGTCTGGTAGATGCTTCATTTCGATCCAGAGCTTCTCCGTCGTCTTTCTAAGGTAGACGAGGGTCAGAGACGGGTACTCGCTTTTGTCGGACGCTTCCTTTTATCCTTTGAATCCTTGGCTTCGGTGTTCGTTTTATCCTTTGAATCCTTGGCTTCGGTGTTCGTTTTATCCTTTGAATCCTTGGCTTCGGTGTTCGAGGGGGGGGAATTAAGGGAAATGGAGGGAAGAAAAGCTGTAAAGAATACGAAGTCAGTCTGTTGAGAATTCAAGTGGTAAAACAGATTTTGTGTCAGCCTGTCCTCTCTCTTCCTCTCTGCCGTCCTCGTCTCTCCTTTTTTCTCGCTTTCCAAACCATGAAAGAGTGAATAGAAGAAGATGGCAGGCCCTATCCACGCAACCACGGGGAAGAACGTTAAAGAGACGCTCGGCGGGAGCCAGGACGGGTGGTGCATGTGCAGACCGGCGAGGGGTGGGGTGAACAGCGTCGCTAGGCAGCGTGGGGATAGTCTGGGAAAAGTTGATGGGAATTGAAGGCCCTCTCTCAACCAGATTGTCCAACTTCCTCAGGGCATACTCACGCTCCGGGTTCTAGCAGTTGGCATACAAACTAACACTGCAACAATCAATTGGGACTGCATATGCAAACTGAGACTAAAACGGCCAGCTAGGGAGGTGTGCCAGTGATGCGTTTAGACTAATCTAGGCTTACGGCAAGGCGCCTAGCAAGGCGCTCTTCCAAGCCGCGGCGGCGGCTGTCGATTATTTTAGCGATTATTCAGCGTTAGGGCTAGACACCAATGTTGAATTGTCGATTTAAACATAATTCTACGTAAACATTAATAACTGATTTTTTATGAATGATTTATTATAATTGTATGAATAATCTTACATTAAGTAACGTTGAGTAAAAACCGGAAGATCAATGCTATGCGTTATGTTATGCTAAGATCGGAACTTACGTTGCCGCTCTAGTTACAGATAGTACACAGTATGGTTAGGAGTTACTACTGGGCCCCTTGGGGAGGTGGCGAGTTATCGTCACTTTGGTAACCATGGGGCGGTAACTTGGGGGCCTACCCTAATGAATTGGGAGTTGAATTGGGCGTTGAATTGGTAGTACTACCAATTTTTTACCGCCAGTAACTCCTAATTTTAAAAAATTTGTACCTAGTCTAGTGAAAGAAGTACATGGAGTTTGAAGCTAAACTTTTGTATACGGGCTAGACAGGGGCTCACTAGTCTCTAACCACAGTCATTAGACTCTAATTCATTACTAGGAACAAATTCTATGAACACTTAGAGTCACCTAAAAATTGGGAGTTACCAATTTTTAAATAGAAATTTTTTAGGACCGCCGAAAAAAAAAATTGGTACTACAAAAAAAAAGGGACTTAACTTGAAACTTTTGTTTTGTGTGTCATAGTGCACCGCTAACGCAATATAAAACGGATAGTGGACAGCTCTATATAAGCTGCACGTACCAGTATAAAAAACAGAGCGAAAATCGATCCAATTAACTATGTAAGCCTACCAGAATTCATAATCCCTCCATATACCGGACAGTGGCTGCTGATCTTTGTTCAGATCATGCCCCTCTCTCCCGAACATCTCCTACTTAGTGGTTTCCAGACGCCTCAAATGGAGATTATATTCCTTCTTCTTCTCCTCTGACAGATTTTGGGGGGGGACAACATGGGTGTACTAAAAAATGACCAAGGAATCATCTGGGAAAATTCCGATGTCTGCCTTTTTTCTGTGATCATCTGTGAGCTCTTTTAGCTCCAAAATCTTCACGGTGAACTTGACATCTGAAAACATCGCATGAGCGATGTTCAGCTCTTTCTCCACAGCGAATCTCTCCCGAAACTCGGTGGGGATGACAAATCCATCCTTGTCCATTTCCTTTGACCTCTCCCTCTGTCGGCTTTGTGCGACTATGGTTGCAGAGCGCTGGGGAGGAGGGGGGCACTGACGAGAACTTTCACTTTTCGATTTCTTCTTTTTCTTTTGTTCTTTCCCTTGATCCGTTTCGTTCTCTCTCCCACCTTGAGGCTTATGAAGACTAGCAGCTGCCGACTGAATTGAGGCTACCGCAGCGGTGACAGACGACTCGGGGACCCCTCCTTCTTACTTCTGTTTGAGGGCTGTCTGCATATCTTTCAAGAGGAGGAGATCATTTGAACGGGAAAGACATGCTTTCTCTCTCTCAAGAGTCTAAATTTTTTCCTTCATAACCCCCAGGTCACTTTGAAATGACTCTTCTTCCTCTTTCTTTCCCTCCTTCTTTGCTCTTTCAATCTCAGACAGTCTGTTCTGAGGGATTCTCTTTGTTCCTTCACAACCTGAAGGGCCTGAAAGCCTTTGATCTTCTTCTTCAGTCTGGCTGCTGATTCAGACATGGACTCAGGTGGCACTGCACCCCCTCTTTCTTCTCTCTTTTCCTCTTCTTCCCCCTCTCGGAGTCTTCTTCATTCTCGTCCTCCAAGTCATCAGCTACACGGACGTCTTCATCACAACTCTCTACAAACAATGCCTCCTCATACTCATCCTCTTCATCTTCATCCTCATCTTCATCCTCTTCTTCATCCTCATCCCCCTCTTCCCCTTCTTCTTCTTCCTCATCTTCTTTATTTTCAGATGTAACAGCAGATGCAGCTCCCTTCTTTTTCTTTTTCCTCCTCTCTAGAGCGAATTTCTGAGATGCCACACTCGAGAATGGAGTAACCCTCCCTTTCGCCCTCTCCCCGCCCCCCCCGCAACCATCTATTTCAACATCACCATCTTTTTTGCCCTACTCTGCGCCGGCCTCTGCAGCAGCCCCTCCCCCCACCTTCTAACAAAAATTCAGAATACTAGACTGGCCCGGGACAGGCTAACGCTGGGGCTGATTGGGGGCTGCAGATGTCAGACATGTTTTTCCTCGCGTGGTTGAGTTCATAGAAAAAAGGTGCCCAAACATTTTTGTTGCAGAGAACCCTCCTGCTTGTTCTTTTTACTTGCATTCATGAATCTTTTCCACGTTGATAGATTCAATTATGGATGAGAAAGTTGCAGAGCTGAAGACAGTGATAAAGACTTGGGAAGACCTTTTTTGTAAGTCTTATGGGTAGGCGGTCCCGAAGACTCACTTCTACTTGCACTTCCTGGTGTGGATCCACCGGTTTGGGAGGTTGAACACAGTGAAATACTACGGCTTTGAATCGTATCATAAGAAGGTTTGCAAACGTTTTGTCCTACAGGGGGGACGTTATTCATATGATCGTTTTATTCTGGAAGATCTGGTTTTTGCGTAGTTGTGCAAGAGAAAGAAAGCCATGCAAGCATATTTTGCCGATGTGTCACGCCGGGAGGGACTTTGAGCATGAATAACACTATGAAACTATACAAAACTTATGGATCATTTATGAAGTTCTGTACAGCCGCAACACTGTTCTATTACAGCGTTCTTTCTTTCTATATATATTTTACTTTCTAGGAGAAGTTATAAAATTGGTAGTCCAAAAAAAAAAAATTGAGTGTTGATTTTTTTAAAAATTGGTAGTTAGTCCTAGAAAAAAATTGGTAACTCCCAATTTTTAGGTGACTCTAAGTGTTCATAGAATTTGTTCTTAGTAATGAATTAGAGTTTAATGACTGCGGCTAGAGACTAGTGAGTCCCTGTCTAGCCCGTACACAAAATTTTAGCTTCAAACTCTATGTACTTCTTTCACTAGACTAGGTACAAATTTTTCAAAATTGGGAGTTACTGGCGGTAAAAAATTGGTAGTACTACCAATTCGACGCCCAATTCAACTCCCAATTCATTAGGGTAAGGGCCCCTACCACTACCATGGTAGTTCAGGCTAAAACCCCAGCAAAGGATACAAAAAAAGCGCAACGCATGGATTGAAAAAAAATCTGTCTCCTTCAAATCTGTTTCAACTTTCGAAAATCAATTTTTAAATGAAGGTCAACCTTACTTGTGGTCAAAATTATGGAATTGTTTCTTTTAAGTCTGTCCCCTGTTAGAGCAGACGGACAATTGACGAAGGCTGCAGTTCGGCAGTAATCAGTGCTTTCTCACTGTTTGAGGGAAATTGGGAAAGAAGACTGAGTGGTCCGCTTCTTCTTGGTTTACTGTTCACTGTGTCTAGTAATTTTCGGGTTTCTTGTCTTATCGTGAGATGCAGTGCAGTGAAGTTTTTCCTTTCTTCTCTCTCCCCTCTCAGTCGGCCATTATGGCCGAGCCAGCTTAGCCGAGAACTGAGTCAGTATGCCTGTGTCACTGCATGAGGGCCGGGTTGATGACCATCCTCGCTCTCTGTCACTCACACACACACACACACATACACACACATCTAGACACACATACACATACACACACACACACACACACACACACACACATACACACACACTGACACATACACACACACACACACACACACACACACACATACACACATATACATACACATATACATACATATATACACATACATACACATACCCACACATGAAGAGAGACAATCTTTTTTCTTTTGTTCCTCTTTTCATTCTTCTTTTTTTTATTCTGTGTTTCCCCCCCGGCTAGAAGAGGCAAACCACGCATTTATTTAGGGTTGACCGGCCGAAGTCTGGGTAGGGAAGCAGCGACACACCTCCCCCCCAAGTCACCCTCCAAGGTCGTATTTTCGTTGGAGTCCGCTGGATTAATCAATGAATCAGTACATCACTGGCAGGTCTCACTAAGTGAGCTTGCATTCAAGATATGTTTCATCGCACAGTTAAATAATTGGCACGGTACTACAGCATCATAATTATGACACAATGTCATCATTTATAGTGATAGAGTAATATCTCTGATATTATGGTTATTATCTCAGATCTAAAAGTTTAGCAACATTGATGTAATAATGGTGTTTACTCTATAGCCTCTGTTGATTGTAGATTTGATGGTAAAACTAGATAAAACAGGTTTAAAGGTTAGTAGTGTTAGGAAAAATATGGAATACTACTACTACTACCATGGTCATGGTATTAAAAACTACTACCATAACCATGAAATTGGTAACCTGGGCGGCTGCTAGTTACTTCTAACCGTACTGTGTAACGGATAGGCTGGGATAGCTCTAAATCATGGACCAGATGTCTATATTCGGGACTATTTTACTCTAGAGTTTAGATTCTACTATATAAGATAGTAAGAATCACTGTAGGATATGATAGGATTTATGTTTCGGGTGCCCTCTACGGTTTCTAGGCATGGTTGTTAGATAGATTATATATATTAGATCTTAAAAGAAAAAATCTACTAGTATCTAACTAATCTAACTAATCTAAACTAATTTACAAAAACCTTATTCCTCAACTTCTGAGTTACTTCTCCTAGAACTTATCGGGAAACACTGAAGTCTTAAAATTTCTATCTTTATACAAGTATTACCAGGTAACTCCTTAATTCCCTGCCGAATCTCCGGCATGGAATCTACATCACTAGCTACATAATAGCCTACATCAAAGGTCCGATCCAACTAGCGATCAAACTATTGGTTAAACCAGTTTTGTATAGATTATCCAGTGCAAATATATGGTTTAAACATTAAAGGACAGCTATACAATAATCGATGAAAAACATATATAATACCACCCATCAACTGTGTTGGGGATATATATACAGTACGGTTAGGAGTAACTCGGTCATGGTACCAAGTGTTGTTCACAATAATAACAAGTGTTTCTTTGATATAACACCAGTTATTTTGTTTTATTCAGTAATAAAACTAGTAAAAACAGTCTTTTTGTTGCTTTAAAATGTAAATAAATATCAAAGCAATACAACTATCAAAGCAGTGGTTACTCCTAACTGTACTGTGTAAATATCCCAATAAAGCTTGAAATATATAAAACTCAGACAAACTTTCTTTCTTTTTTAGAACTTTATAGATTTACAGTGTGAACTCTAGAAAGACGATAAAAGACGATCTTCAAAGAGAGATTGCAAATCTTTAAGAAGACTAACTTCAAGACTTGAAAGCTAGCTTGAAAGTTTATGATGAATCATTGATGATTGATGGACCAGCATACTCAAGAAAGCACGGAAGAGCAGCCTGAGCGCCAAGCCTAGCTGCTCAGCGGGCAGCCCCAATTGGCCCCTAAAGAGTATAATCTAATCTAAATTTACGCAACGCGGAAGGTGGTTATACAGATGTGTATGGAACAATTAGACAGGTCCGAAATTTTTGAGCCGGTTAAGCCGGTCCGCGCGATTCCAGCGGCGTCCACGGCCCAGAAAGGTACCAAAATGGTCCCCAGAGGCCGCTGAGTGCAGTGGTGCATGAATTTGGACCAAAACTTTCCGGGGCCACTCTTAAAATTGCCAAAATGTGCTGAGACTGCTCAAAAAAAACATACAGAGAAGGGTCATTTCGTCCTCTCGTCTCTTCCTTTCTATCTTGTTGTGTAGAGCAGTACCGATGGTCAAAGTGGCACCATTCCGCTCCCTTAGTACTAGACAAAGTGGGTCTGTGTCGGGGTGAAGTCTTGTTGTACTGTTGGTCTGCTTTGGCGTGTCTGGCAGCCCCAGTGTGGAGCAGTCACGAAAGGACCTCCCAGGCCTCCTGAGCAACATTCCTTCTTTCTACCAGGAGGCCACAAGATCGATCCCCGGCAATTTTGCCTGATGGCCCGTGTCTGTTGTCATCCTCCCAGGCCAGCGGGATAGGTTTCTGGTGCGTCTGCTGGTTGTGAGAAGGCGAGATTGTTTTGTCTTCTTGTTGTGGAGAATTGGCGTCTCAGGGGTATTGATCGACCTTCAGCTCCCCCGGTAAGTCGTTTTGTCCTGCTCTTTCCCTCCAGACAGGATCGTATGAGTGTTGGGCAGTACCTCTGTGCGCTGGATGCAGGTTCGAGACACTCTAGAGAAAAAGAGGTCTTCAGATGATTTCACACAGGGCGCCCTATGGAGTGTATCTTTGTCTTCCTCAGCAGACTTGTTGACTGAAGTCCACAGTGCCGCAACCATTCTTCATCCCCTGTTCACACTGAGTCCCCTGAACCATATGGACTGTGTTGGTACGTAATTTATCATGATTGATGCCTCACAGCCCTTTCTGGACTTCTGAGTCCACGGAGGCCTCTTTGGCCTCTTCATGTGTCAGACCTCAGACGTCCGTTCTTTGGACTCCCTGTGAGTCTGGGAGTCGTTTTTTCTGCACCAAGCAGCTAGAGAGAGTCTAGAGAGGTGAACTGACGTCTCCTAGGTTCATTGGTTCGAGTCCGGGAGGGGAAAGGGAACAGAGGGCTGTTCCTTTTCCCCTCGAAATTTTTGAGCCGGTTAAGGTCTGGCGGCGGGTTCTAATTGTTCCATGCACGATATGTTCTACCCTAGAGGGCCTTCCCGCTATGTCTATCTGTCGCCAGAGCTAGCAGGGTGGGGCGTTCCCCAGCCTAAGCTGAGGTATCAGACCTCACCCTCGGGGTCCGCCAGAGTTTGTTGCCCTGGCCGCTGCTGCATGATTGTTCGTTGTTCGAGCCACGGCTCTGAATCCGTGTTGGCTTTAGATAAATCATTATATTAGATTTGAGGGGGTAAAAAATCTAATCTAACATAAAATCTATCTAAACATCACGCTTAGCGTGGTTCACTAGCTAGAAAAGGCTTATACCGTATAATTCGGACGATAAGAACCCCTTTAATATTAGCCAATTGGAATTTAATTTTTCTAATCAGAACCCAATTAAAAATAAATTTTGGTATGTCACCGTATGCGAAATGTACATTCTAGAATGATCTCCTGGCGTTCACACATATACATGGACGAAGAAAAAATCAGAAAAACGTAAAAATTTTAAAACTTAATTAACATTATGAGAATATAGGAACAAGTACTATAGGATAGGATAGGATAGGATTAATGTCTGGAGGATTGGCCTCCTGCCCCAATGCTGAGCACTCGACGTGCGGCGTCCAGGAAAAGCGCATACACGCGTCAGACCTTCGTGGCCGGCCCGCACAGGCCAAAAAGACCTGTGCTGCAAACTGTTTACGTGATAATCAATCAATTACTATCAATCGCATGCGAAAGACTGCAATCAATCAACTCTCACTAACAATGCTGCAGCCCGCCGATCGACCCGGCAGAGCTTAAACAGGCTTCAAACGGAGGCATCTCAAAATAAATGGTTAATCGATTAGAGGCCAATCTCATTACTTCCCAGTCACTTAACCCTTTGGTTTCTCCCTCTTCCTTTGCTTACTTCATTTGCTGCCATGTTGCTGAGTACTTTGTCTATCTTTTGTTTCTTTCCTTTTCATTTAACCAAAGGATTTGGTGGGCTTGGTCCAGCTGGATGCTTGATACATCTTGCAGGCTGCATGCATTTCTCTTGTGGCATTCCTTTACGGCAGCTCGTTTTGTAACAACATCCTTCAAAAACTTGTCGACGCTTCCATCTGTCTCACTTAAAAGAAAAGAAAACAAGGCAAGCCTTTCTGTCTTCCTGTTTGTCCCCTCTCCCCATTTTGGCTTTCCTGCTGCTCTTTCCCCCCTCCCTTCATTCCATGTGTCTGAAAGAGCCTGCAAGCAAACAGCCCTCTCGGTATTATGCAAGGAACACTCGGTCAGAACGTGCATTTTGTCTTCAACCACCTGGATGCCAAGAAGATCAGAGCAAACAATGCATTTTCTGTTGTGCAGCGGGGTCTCCCTCCCTCTATCAAGAGAGAATTTCCCCTTATTGACCTCAAGGCTCCTCTCTCCCACCCTGAATGCTGCTCTTCTTCTGTGGACTGACTAGGGTGCAACCTTTTTGTAGCACACAGGGGTCCACCCGATGCTTTCTCTCTCAATTAAGAGACCGTTTTCTCTGTTTCTTTCATCTGTCTGTTTGCTGTACAGCCACAAGTTTAAGCGGTTTCCGTTTGATATTACAGTGTGAATTGGATACATCAGTGATCTTTCTTGCAGTTCTTTTCTCTCGTTTTCTTTTTTCTTTTGCATTGCGCTCTCTATTCTTTCCGCAAAGACTTCGTTCTTTCTTTTTGCCACCGATTCTCTCTGTAGTGCGCTAACCCATCTTACTATCTGGTCTCTCTGTTCAAATGCCGGTTGTCTTCCTGCTGCTTTTAGCTCTTTCCTGATATAAAAAGGGTTGCTTCGTCTATGTGGAAAAAGAGTTTGAGCACATTTCTTCAGATGAAGAAAAAAGTGAAAAGGATGTTGTCTTCCCCCCTTCAAATCACTGTCCACCCCCTCCTAAATTGACTTGGCAAGCGCATAGCCTGTTGGTGTATTTCTTGCTTTCTTCAGAACTTTTTGTGCCCACAACAGCATTCTTTGAGCTACAACTAAGTCAATAGGGAGCAAGCCTGCCTCCAGAAAGGTTGTGTGTATGCTTTCTTTCTCTCTCAACTGGAAAACCCATCGAATGAACCTCCTCTGCAATCGATCGAAGTCTGCCAAAGACTCCTGCGAATGTGAATGCACTTTACAGCCATACAGCCATACGGCACACACTGTCTGTTTGAACCAATGGAAGCAAGTGGCTGGAGGAATCTCTCCTACTGATGTGATCTTACTTTTTAGCGCAAAAAAGAGTCTTTCTGCTTTCACTGTTCTTTCTCTCATCATTGCATCTACTGAGCAATCTTCTGTCAACAACAAACCAAGATATGGGTATTCTTTTACCTGCTCTAACTCTTTCTCTCCTAAAACAAAAGATTCCTTTCTTCCTCTTTCCCTTTCTGACTAGTAGAACTTGACGAACCTTGATTTGTCTGACAAAAGAAGTCTGAGGGGCTCTACGTATTCCTTGAGAGCTCTCAGCAATCAGACTCCAAAGATAGCAAGAACGATGCATGATCAGAAGGTTTTTTACGTGAGACGAAGAAAAAAGAACTGTCAATCTAAGGTACTGCTTCAAGTCAATCAATCTAGATCTGAAACGGCTGAAAAGATTAATCCATCAATTTTTGTGCTGCAATTTTATGGATGCGTAAACTTTCGGGGCCTCGGAATGTCTTAATGTGAAGTTGATCGCCGTAACCTCCGACCCGACGTCTTTAGTTCCGCGTGCCGCTTTTTATGTTTCGTGGGTCGGCGCCACTCTGCACGCAGCCTTTTCTATCCTCAGTCCCCTTCCACTGCGGTCCTACGTGCTCGAAGGCCGCCAAAGCTCCGACTAGAGGCCCGCACGCCGCCGTTATGCATCACAAATATTCGAACCTGCTCTTTCAGATACCGTGGCTGAGAGGCCGCAGCTGTCTCTTCCATGCTGGGGCCACGGCATGTCCGGTGGGCACCCGTCTACATGCATGCATGCATTTAGGCTTTCACCTTCTGCCTGAAACGAAGGTAACTGGTCTCTTCTCTCTGTCTGACGACGTGCTTTATGGACAGTTCTTGCTTTGACAAGTAGTTGGTACGATTGAGGATGAAGAGGTGAGTAGATGGAATGGCAGGAAAGTGTATAGATAGTGGAGAGATAGAGAGGAGACGGAATGGGACTTTATGGGCAGTTCGCTCCGCCTGAAAGTCTAAGCCCCATTTCCTCGCAACCCCTCGCTTTTCTTTCTTCTACCACAAGTTTAAACGGCTGAAAACTTCGTTCTTTCGCTCTGATGATTCACTTGGTGAGTGAATTGATGGAGTTAGAAGCAAATGGAGGCAAGATGGAAGAAATAGACGGTTGGTTTCTGTGTCACATGCGACGGTCCCTTGTCCCCCCCCCACATCAAATCCAACACAGTCCCACACATACAAAAGGAACACATAGAAGAACAGGGAACAAATAAAAAGATTAAATCAAGCTGGTTGGAGGGAATAGGAGCTGGGGAAAGGAAAGTTGGAAGGAGAATTCGATATTGCCATGCTTTTCTCTTTCAGTCTAACAGACAAAACGGGGGGCTGGCAGTAAGGGTGATGCGTCAGTTGCTCCCTTGCTGTGACGGAAGTGGAAAGAGATATTTCTGGCAGAACAGAGGAGAGAATAAACAGACAAAATCAGGAAATTTCCTTCGCGGGAAGTCGGATTAGGTAAAAGAAGCAGGAGAAAAAACGGTTAGAACGGAAAATATGAGAAGAGTGATGTTGCGGTGGAATGGAAAAACACACATATGAGCAAAAAAAGGAAAGTTGTCAAGACAAACACAAAAACGATAAACTCAGCTGATTTTCTGACTTGCAACCCCTCCCCGGACAGTCAACTGTTGAGGGAGAGTCTCTCCCGAAAGACAGACACAGGAAAATTAGTAAGAGAAGAGCATAGCCACAAACGGACATAAACGAAGAAAGAATACATACCCTGACCCCATTCCCTCTTTTGATTTCCTAAAACTGAATCCCTTTCTGATATGCAGAAAGAAGAGAGTACAACAGATAAAAGAATCAAATACAGGCACAGTCAGCAGAGCAAAGACAGAGTCGGTCGTTGAATCGTTTGGACTGTAGGAAGGGGGATTTGAGGCTTGGCGTGTTCCCGTAGATGGTCACACGTTCTATACCTTACACCATGTACACCCTCTCCCTGTCCTTGTCGAGGTCTTTCTGTTCTTCTCAAACGTTCCCTTGTGTTTTGCTTTTTTATCCGGACAGTCAGAGGATGAATAACCAAGGCAGAAACATGAAGAGCAAACAAGGTGACAGTTGAAAGCCCGAAGAGCAAACGCATTGCTTGGTATGATTCTTTCATCTCGCAGAGAGCGCACGGGGACATGCATTCCTGCAAACGCAGGATGGCCTTCCATCAGTCCTTATACAAGCCGAACGTTCTCAAAGAAAACTTCCGCGTCTGCCTTCAATGCAGGATCAGACAGGAGAGGAGAGAGCCCGAGGGCAGGCACAGTCTAAGATCGAGTGGCATTCTCTCTCATTTCATGATTTAAAGGGTCAAGAATGTTATAAAGAGGATGGCTGGCGATTGGCTTGGTGAGTGGATCTGTAAGTTGTTGAATGGTGGGAATATGGCAGAACGCAATGTATTTCTCAAGGGCTTCTTGTGTAAATGCATTCTCTGTCACGGTCGGCACTCGAATTCCGTGCTAGGGTATTTCATTAAAAAAAAAATAATAAAAATTAATTTTATACCCCCCCCTTCAAGTATATAAAACATTCTAGACATCTAAAAGTATGCTCAATGTAGTTCTTTACCTAAAAGAACCTTCATGAACTTAAAAAAAGACTTGTAGCATCATGATTTATGATGGTTATTTAAGGTTTTTATCATGTTGCCACTTAGGGTTCTAAGAGTAGTAAAAACATCGTTATGTAACCTAATACTTAACCTACCTAAACCTTATGTAACCTGGTATAACCTGCTTCAAATCACTTCATTAACACCAGCAGACTCAACTCTCCTTCAGCTTTCATCCTTTTTATCACTTTCACGCTCAATCATATCATTAAACTGACTTTCTGCGCGAGCAAGCTCGTCGTTATTCACCGTTACCCCCTCCCCTAACCAAAACTGCCGAATGCAACCAGAAAGAAACAGTAGAAAGGGGTGTGTCATCAGTTCTTGGCATTAACGTACGATGGAATAAAAGCGGTTTGAACTCTGTTGTGTCATCTAAAGAAGAAACCCGTTCATATAAAATGATACGAGCGGAAAATGTGGTATTTTCTTCAACAAGAACAATGTTTTTCCCGTCTGTATGACTGCCTAGCTTACCGAGACGAGGTGTCTCAATAACAGTTTTGAAGAGTCAAATCATCAGTTTTAAGTTTGTTTTGAACAGTTTGAAGCTGGTTTTTATTATGTTAATACTGGTATTGGCAGGTTCAAGCAGGTTTCAAAAGATGACAACGTTAAAATGAAGGTTCTGTAACCTTGTGTCCGAACCTTCATTGGCAACAACCCCTAAACCTACCCTTAACCTAATATTACCTTGCTGAACCAAGGATTTTACATGTAATTATGTGTTCAAATGACTTTTTAGCAAAATTGGGCTAGGAATCTATTTAAAAAAATGTCTAAAAACTGTTTTTTTGTAAGGTTTTTTACTATAAAACCTAGTACACCTCCATCAAAGTGAAATACCCTAGATTCCGTGTTCATCTTTCCACCCCTTCAGGATGGGAATGAGTGATTTCTGTGCAGGTTTCGGATTTGTTTGGGAGAGATTCCAGACAAGATTATTCGAGTCAGACCAGATCGTTCGATGCACTTTTGGCTAGAGACGTTCGAGGAAGAGCACGACCTCGGCAAGAGAGTCTAACGAGTCCTCACTAGCAAGCATCTCTGCGTCTACCGTTGATCGGGAGACATGCGTGGGCTTGGCTGAACGTCACATGAGCGGGCAGCCTCGCACCAACAGAACACGACCTATCTGTGCCTCAGGATGTAGCTTGTTGCCAAATGAGGCGTCGGCATGATTCTCGATATGCAACGGTTCAGAACGAGGCACGCATGGAATCACCACAGTGACTCCCCTGTGAGAGTGGGCTCTTGCATAACTGGTCAGTTGTTTGAGAACGTAGTGCGCCCTTTCCGTTCGCTCAGCATTCCACCGTGAACATGCAGAGGCACCATAAGACAAATCAGGACGGGAGGTGGAAGAAAGGTAATTCAGCTGACCCAACTTCTCTTGAAAATTCTTCTTTTTGCTTTCAGACAGAGGACGTGAAAGATCTTCAGTGTGCTGGAATGCAGCAGGCACAGGCAAGACAGGAGGAGCAACGTGTAAGTCAATAAGACTGTCTGCATACCCTTTCTGAGAAGCAAAGAAAAACGGCTCCTTCCCTTTGAGCCGAAGCTCATAGTTCACACCTACAAAACGACCTGGTGCTTTTATTTCCTTGCACTTAATGATTTCCTGAATTTTTTGTACGTATGGTGCTGCAGGACCCTCAAGACTTGTGACGAGGAGATTGTCAACAAAGATTGCCATGAGGCAGACAGGCTTCCCTTCTTCATTCAACTTCCACCAGACTCCCTTCAGGCCCGAAGGTTCCCACCCTTTTTCATATAAACGAGACTGCAGGTGCTTTTCAAAACAGAGGAGAGCCTCCCTCAACCCGTACATGGCAGAGGCAAGACGCCACAACTTCTTTCCATGGTCAAGGTGATCACGGGAAGGGTAGACATAAATGGATGTGTGGGAAAGCATTGGACTCTGTAAGAATGCATTGTCAACATCTGTTCTTCTGATCCAGTCCTCTTGAAACCCTTCACTTGAGAGAGAGGCCATGAGCATGAGTCTGATGACATTGTTTCTGTCGCTACCTCCAGACCCTTTCTAGGATCCTTGTCCCCCCTGCACACCCATCGAGACTTCATTGTGCGCTCTCCATCATCCCCCAACTTCCATGTATCCACCCACAGGGTCTGAAGGACAACGGATTTTTCAAGATCGACATATGACAGAGGGACAGGATTAAACACTTCAAAGTCAGTGAACTTTTGCAATTCTTTCGCTCTTGCTTCCCTCAATTGTTCCCACTCTTGCTTCCCAAATTCTTTGTATTTCACTGGAAGGTGGGTCACCCCGCCTCCAGTCAGAAGGACTTCATTCACACCCAACTCGTCTCTCAAGGGAGCTTCTGCTACAGATAGGCCAGACAGACAAACAAAAAGATGTTGATCCTGCTTCTCTGCTAGAGAAGAAGAAGATGAGTCATCAAAAAAGAAAACAGAAAAAGAAGAAGAAGAAGAAAAACGGTCCTCCTGATTAGAAAGAACTTTGGTCGAAACAGATGAAGAGTGTGCACTTCTTGCGTTTTTCATGTGCAGAGACGGATTCAACTTCATGTCCGTCCTCAACCACTCCTCTACCTGAACTGTCTCATCAGGAGAGGGGCATGAGCGGATGTCTTGCACCACTTGCTAACTGGAGAGACCACCCGCAACCCGTCGGATCTCACTACAGCTATCGGTGGTCAGTTGTCTCTCTTCATTCATTCTCAAGTCTTCCGTCCGAATAGCACTTCTAGGCACGTGAATCAAATCTGCCTTATCCTTTATGTGAGGTGCTGTGGTGATGCGGTACCGATTGGCAGACGTGACAAAACATGGTGCAAATGTGCGTGACTCGAGAGCGTCTCTGCAGTGAAAGCTCCAGACAAGACAAAGTAGAGAACCGTCAGAAAGACACCTCAATTTCTCTCCAAGGAGATAGGAGCTTTCATCTTCATTAAACCACAAAACAAAAGAACGAACGCATGGCTGGTAACAGGACTGTGTATCAGGCAAAAAACATAACTGATCGGCGGCTTTGAGGTCAGAAGTAGTTGGTCTCTCTGTTCTTCTCTTACGGCGGTGCAAAGTCAAAACTGAAGAAGAAGAGGAAGGGAGAGAAAAAGGCTAGGCTTCAGAAAAAAGAAAAATTGGATCAGACTGTGAGTCAAAGAAATCCGCCGTCAAGCGGCAGTCAGAAGAAGAATCTAGAGTAGAGACTGGTGGATTCCCTTCAAATGGCCCATGTTCCCTTCTGTTTGCATTCAGAACACAAGCTCTTTGTGCTGCTAGTGAATTAGCATCAGAAGAGGATCGAGGGAGCAGTATCAGAAGGGAAAAACACATGGAACGGATCATTCATCTCCCTTCTCGCTAAAGCACGTTCCCTAAAAAGAGACTCCAAACTTTCAGTCATCACTGCTTCCCTGTGCTCTTCTTTCTCTGCTTGTACAACATCCTGTGCCTGGATGGCAGCAATACATACAGAGCGACAAACATCCACTCTCTCTGCCGAACCATTCTGTCTGGATTCCACGTATATAGAAGAACCGGTCGGTTGAGCAGAGTCAGGTAGGTCCTTTTCTGGGGAGGGCAAAGGGCTGTTAGCAGCTTTCACAAAACAAGCCACATGAGCAAGAAACTGACGAGAAGACAGACGCTCTCCTGAGGGAGAAATGGGAGTGAGGTAGACAAGGAAATTCGATTGAAGCACGACCTCAGTCACTTCATGTAACTTCCATTTAACTTGCAGGGAATGAAACTTCTGGCGAGGGTGCTTCCGATACACCCGATCCCCAACCTTCAAATTGAGGGGAGACGTCGTGGCCTGAGCACCCTTACTTTGAAGGTCATGAATGAGGCACTCTAAAGAGGCAGGGAGCAAGCGATGGTGCGTCAGTCTCTGGTAAGCACTTCTTTTATCATTATTGACAGCAAGCAGTTGGTTCAGTTGAGAGATGGATCGTGTAAGGACTTGAGCAAATTTCTTCCGAAGGAGATCAGAGTCCAGAAGGTTTGCTTCCATCAATTGTTTGAAATCATCGTGTCTGTACTCCAGCAGACAATTGCAGCAAGGCATGCCAGGCACTGACCAGAGCTGTTGAGTGCATCCCAGACCTTTCAGATTGGCAGAGAAGACCTTCCAAAATTCAGGTCCTGCATCATGTCTCACAAAACCATGGAAACTGACAGGCGTTCCAAACACTCGCAACTAACTCTTCTCAAATGCTTCCCATGCATCCGTTGACTTTATGCTCTTCAGTTCAACTGCCATGAAGAAATGAGTGTATTCACACATCATTGTCAGCACTGGTCTGCCTGCCAAAAACACGGTGTCTACTGCCATATGCTGCAGAGCTGCTCTCGCACGAATGTGTTTCCCTTTTTTTCCTCTCAAACGATGGGGTAGACTATGAATTTGGAGACAGGTCGAGCACTCGGATCGAAGCTTCTGGCAAAGCTGACGCCTAGAGCTGATGTAGATGAGGAGAACGGAGGTAAAGAGACACAAACTAGGACACAAGACAGTACAGAGCAGCCCCTCCAATGTGCCCCACTTCTGTATGAAGGACCTGAAAGAAGTCCCATGCATACTCATCTGATACTTCGAACGGATCTCTCTTCTTTCCCTCCTCACCATCAGATGGAGGAAGAAAAAAAATTTCTTCTTGGTCTCCTTCACTCCCTGGTACTACACTGACTTCTTCATAAGGCATCTCACACAGATCCTCAACCTCTCTGGATGAAAGATCGCATGAAGCAGGAGACACAATATCATTGGTGCGAGTCAAAGAAGAAAAAGGAAGGGAGGCAGAGGGCTGAGCTTGTTCTTACGATCCCAAGGGATTAGGTGGTGGCAAGTCTGCAGGTGCGACACATTGCTTCTCTTGCACCTGCTTCTTGATGTCAATGACTTGCTGTGTCTCTGTAGACAAAGAATGGCTCAGAGCCCAGGCAGACAAGGACTCTAGAAAATCAGACGTGAAATGAGGAGATGAAGTCATAGTCAGCAGGATTGGTGAATGAGGAAAGAAAGAAGATTCAACATTTTCCTCGGAGTCCTCAAGATGAAGCTTTGCTGTCATCATGGCAGAGTCATTCAGGCTGAGAGGTTCACAATTCAGTTCTCCAGGAGAGGAGAAGGCATGTGTCTGATACTCAGACACCTCTGACATGCACACGTCTCTCTCAAAACAGTGGGTCTTTTTGTTTGGAAGAGAACAGCCAGACTGATACTCCCATCCTTCCGACTGAGACTGGCTGTCTGGGGGCCAAGGCCCGGCACACCGAGAGAACGTAGAACGCAACAAATTGAAGCAGACTCGGTTGGTTGTCACTGCCAACAGACAATAAGCATGAATCTTCCGGGCTTGCTGCACCCTAAGGTGATGTGACTGACCTGCGTTTGCAGTGGAAACAGAAAGAGAAAGAAGAAGAAAAGAGAAACGAAGAAAAAGGGCTGATTCAATCGTTTGCCCCCCCACAGGTAATATATGTGAGCGAGTGCGATTCTTTGTCTCTGGCTGACTGACATGGGGTGCTTCTGTCGGAAGTGAATCAAATACAGAAGAGAAAAATTCATTGTCGTCCATGCAGGATTCCTTTTTTTCTGCCTGATGGAGGCTGGATGCTCCAAGAGACTTGACAGAAGACGAACCAGGTGAGTTTCTGTCGGACGAATGGACACTCCCTTCAAAATTTCCTTTTTCTTTTTTCACCCACTTCAGAACAGTGTCCTTACATACATGAACGGAGGACACACAGTCGCTCTCACATTCTGATTGCAAAGAAACTGCATACAAACTTCCGAAGGCCTTTTTTAGATGCTTTTTCATCCAGTGCAATTTGTACCTCTTCCCTGCTTTATCATGCATTCCCCCCTTCCCTGCTTTACGAGACGACTTGCTCATGTCTCGTGACTATCCATTCATTCCCCCCTTCCCTGCTTCACGAGACGACTGGCTCATGTCTCGTGACTGTCCATTCATTCCCCGCTTCCCTGTTTCACGAGACGACTTACTCATGTCTCATGACTGTCCATTCATTCCCTCCTTTCCTGCTTCACGAGATGTCTTGCTCATATCTCGTGACTGCCCATTCATTCCCTCCCTCCCTGCTTCACAAGACAACTTGATCATGTCTCATGACTGTCCATTCATTCCCCCCTTCCCTGCTTCACGGAACGACTTGCTCATGTCTCATGACTGTCCATTCATTCCCCGCTTCCCTGCTTTACGAGACGACTTGCTCATATCTCGTGTCTGTCCATGCATCCCTCTTTTTTCTGTTACTGCAGGTTGAAAAACAAACTCGCTGGTCTTGCCACTTTCCAAAGAAACGTCTTACTCTTGCCCTATCCCTGTGTCTGCTTTCTCTACTGCACGGAACTGTCTGATAGGCCTTTAAAGAGGAAAGGGGGGGAGAGGAAGAGAAAAGTGCTGATGAGTCCAGGCACGCCTGCCAAATCTGGCGTCGGAACTCACCCATCCCCAGGAAAACTGAGCTCAAACCATCACAGACCCCCCCTGCTTCCCTTTTTGTGTCCCCCCAGGAGAGGAACGACCCGAATTTCAAAGGGTGGGGCCCCGAAAAAGGTGCGTAGGTGCGTTGGATGGAGAGTCATCAGCGGGGAGCACAGTCACAAAGGTGTGAGTGAGAGGGCAGCGAGGGATGACCCTCCAGGTGGACTTCATTTCCCTCATGTCCTCTCTGTTGGTGAAAGAGAGGTAGATTGGAATGGCTTGGTAATACTGAGCGGATTCGGGTCCGATGGACTTAAAATCGACTGACAGGGCGGCCCTGTAGGATCTCTCAACCCCCCACTCTATCTCTGCGGTGTTCCCCATCATCAGAGGCAGAGGGACATCACTGCCGGAGTAGCTAAACACAACCGGCGCATCCAAAATGATGGGTTCCTCCCCCTCGGTGCTTTGCAACTGCAGCCGCATCTACCCAAAAGCCACTGTTTTGAACCTCCCCCCTCCTGCTTTCATACCGATGTCAATTCGCCGCCACCCAAAAATCCAGCAAGAAATGGCTTAAGGGATGGAAGACCGATCGATCCACCCCTTCTTTTGGTCAAACAGAATGTCATAGTAGAATAGGCAGGTACACCCACAGTCTTTTAGTAAGAGAATCTCTCACAAGGAGACATTCAATGAGGCAAGAGTTTGAATCATGTTGAGCAGACAGGGAGAAGAAATATCAGTGACAGACCTGAGGGCCCCTGGTTTTCCCTTTCCCTGCTGTCCGTTCCCCCCCCGATGATACTGCTTTGCACTCTTGTTCATCTGGGGAGAGTTGGTTAAATCCCCATACGATGTGGGAGGCTGTCTGTCCTTTTTGCTTGAGACTGCACCCCCCTGAAACCCCTGTTCCGCATTTCCCCCCCCGTAAGAAGAGGAGGACAGTCCTGCCCTCAACCTCTTTGACTGCCCTTGTGCAGACAGATAGAATGAAGGGACAACATACATGCCTTGTTGATGCTGGGAGTGAAAAGAAGCAGGGGGAGAGCCAGGCGGGGGAGGAGGAACAAAAGGAGCTGCTCCTTGAGAAGAAACGGAGGCGGTCGGAGGAGGGCCAGGAGGAGGTGGAGGGATAACAGAGGGAAACTGAGCTGCAAAAGCCTTATAGTTGCTACGAAGGAATCGGGACTGGGTCTGACCGACTACATGCACAATCATGTGTCCAGATTCAGGGAGAGGGTCTGCCTCGATCTGCTCTCTGGAGGGATGATTCAACCCGAAGGTCAGTTCCTCCCATGTAAAACGTTTGGCTGCATTTAGGCATGCTTCCACTCCATAGTTGAGGGTGCAGTTGGCATTCTGAGGGCTATTGATGTTCCCCCTACAGTTTGGACAGCGGCAGCGACGAATGCAACAATGTCCACAGCCATGCCCCTCCCCGTCCCCCCCAAATCTCTGATAGTATTTGCACCAGGGAGACTCAAGGGCAGCTCGAGAGAAGGGAGGAAGTCCTTGTTTACGATGCCATTCCAAAGCCACCGCTCACGCAGGCTCAGCTTCCATCGATTTTTCGGAAGTGAAGACAGTCGCATACGTTGCATGCATAAATTTCTTTTCCCCCGTTCTTCTTGCTGCAGCCCTCACGTTCTGTATGAATTTCTCAATGTCCGGATCTGTCATTTCTGCAGAAGATATGTACAGCCCCTCCGGGTGTCTTTTGGAGGGGAATCGCGCCCCATTTGGGCGGACGAATGCATTGGCATCCAGAAATTCATCGATAATCGAGGGAACAGGAGGAATCTCCCCGGGCTTAGCATTTTCTTCCCAAGGGAAGGTCAGTGAGGCAATCTTCTCTCTTTCTTCTCGAGTGTACCTCCCCCAGTGCTCTGAGTAGTACTTTGACACGGAATTTAGATACAGCCCTCCTTGCAAGAGACCCCCTATTGATTCAGGATGTTTGATCGTCTAACTCACTGCGTAGTCATCGATCTCCACCCCATTCATTACTGTAACAATCAATCTTTGTAGAGCACTTGCCCCCCTTTCATCTCTGCTATCAAGTAACTCAGCCTGCTAAAGCACGAGCGGGGGGAGACGCTGTTCCACATCAAATCCAGGGGAGGCAGGACGGAAAGTTTGGATGAAGAACACACTTCGAGCACGATCCCTAACCACTCCCATCAAATGAGTGGACTCAAGGCACACCCACTCACGGACAGAGCGCTCTTGTTTATCAGAGGAGAAAAAAGGATCTCGAGTGAGAGGGAGAGCAGGGAAATGGTTGTATCCGTTTTTACGGAGAGCAGCAAGCTTCTCGCGAGCCGTAAGAATCATGCGGATCCACTCAAGAATCGGGCCGAGAACAGGGTCGGTGGAAATGGACTCAGAGGGAGACTGTGGGGCAGCAGGTGGATCTACAGACACACTCTGCCCTAGGGCAGGAGCAGAAGACTCTGTCTGCAGAGTGAGACATTGGTGAGGAAAAGCAGAGGGACCGAGAAGCATATAATGCATCGGATTCCCCCCCTGAACCCCCAAAGGCATACCTGCATTGTGACCTCCCTGCTGTCCGTTTTCCCCCCCCTTCCCTACTGTTCGTTTCTGCCCCCCCCCCCATTATGTTGACCAGTAGAAGGCTATGGACCCCCCCTTTCTATACCCCCCCGGTTGTCGAAAGGCAGACCAGAGCCTGACTGAGAGTGCGGGAAAGGAGGACGATAAACAGTGGGAGGCTGAGGCAGGCCAGAGACACAGCTACCAGGCAAAGGGGGGAAAGAGTTCTACACGGCCTGCATGGCAAGCATCTGAGGCTGCTGACCGACAGGCTCAGGTCCCAGAGTGGGAGAGTAGTGCTATCCTCCCGAAGGAGGAAGAGGCTTTCTGGTCCCATCATTCGGTGGTGGTCTCGACTGAAACAGTGGCTGTCTGTTTTGAGGTGCAGGTGGCTGGCGTGACTGTTGCCACTGCTGTTGGTGCTGTCCCTTTCCCTCTGGGCGAGGGGGAAAGTGACCACCTTTTCCTTTTCCCCCTTTCTTTTCATTCCTGTTCCTCCCATCATTCCCCCCCAATTTGAAACCAGCACTGCAGAGAAGAGAGGAAGAGGCTTGACGTGGAGGGGCAACCATTTCCTTAACAAGAGGAAGCAGTTTTTGGAAAACTAAAGTGGTAGTCGAATTTAAAGAGATTGGGGGACCAGGAGAACCTGTGTCGAGGTTCAGAGCTTCCAGGATTTCAGTGATGTGAGTGAACATGAAATCCTAATCAAGGTTTCTCTCAACTGAAATGCCTGCGAAGCAAGGACAGGACACACCTCGATGCAGGTCACTCAGGAACCGCATGAAGTGATGATTGACCACCCGATACTGACTGGAAGTCAACTCCAAACCCTCCAAGAATAGAAAGATTCCAAAAAATCCATTGACTGGCTAGAGAGAGGGAAAACAAACGCGCGCAGAGGGAGGAAGATCAGAGAGAGCAGTCAGAGAACGTTCATGCCTTGCTGTCAACGTCTGGACTACATGATATACCCTCGCTACAAAAGAGTGGTTGCTTTCTGCAGGCTACCGGCGAAGAGGGAGAGAGTCGAACCTGAAATTTGTCAGAGTCCATTCCAATGCAAGCGGCTGGTCACGATAGGCAATCTCTTGCAACTATTAGAAAGAGAAAGACTCAGGAATTGGATCTTCTACCGAATCGCTCCATTCTCTAATCAGAGGCAAACCTCCACTGCTCTGTGCAGCCGTGTGCATGTTTCGTTGGAATCCCACTGTCTGCTGCATAACGATGGCGCGCCCAACTTCTGCCTAACAACGCTGAGAAATTTCTTTCCTTTCCTTCTCATTTATCATAATCAACAGACTCCGGAGTCTTCTTTTCAACTCTTGTTTCACCTCTTGCAGCCATTCATGAATCATGACATTTGTTGGCTCTCTGAACTCTTTCATCTGAAACTTCTTTTGTTTATAAAATTTGATCGAAGGACACTTTTCAACTTCTTTTAAAAACTCTTCAACTTTTTTCATTATCATTTTCGTGTCCACTTTCACAGTAGACGGCTGTGTGGAATATACAGGAGTCTGAACTGTTCTCGTAAGATGAGTTTCACATGCGGCTATAGGATACATAAGGGGCAGCATAGACACGTTACCCATACTAAGTCTACCATCCGTACCCCTAGGGACACTAAGTGGACCTACAGACTGTGCATAGGCATCCTGCGTTGCCATAGAAATTCTGTCAGGTATAGCGCTACCCTGCGTCAAACAAACTTGACTAGAGTTCTGAGCCGAATGAAAATTTATAAATTCATTATAAACATTTTGAGTCGGGTAAGGCTAGAAAGAAGGGCTAGAAACAGAATGGGAAGAGAAATCGGCAGCCGGTGGAGGAAGAACATACTGAGCTGAGACGGTTAGCGCATTAGGAGGCAAACCTCCAGGCACCGGACCAAACGACTGAGCAAGCTGGGGATGAGAAGAGGCAGACACGACCGGAAGTACACAATCAGTGACAGCCTGAGGAACAGTGACCGGAGCAGACATGATAGGAGGACAAGCCATCATTCCAGAATGAACAGCGGCTGTGTACAAGGGCGAACCCTCTGCAGACGGGTGCATGGCTTGCTGGAGGACGTGAGACGGTCCACTCTGTCTGCCTGTTTGATACGGAAGAGGAGCATTCTGAATGTGACGGGTGGGACGAGTAGGCAAATCAGGCTGAGAAAGCTGCACAGTCTCTCGAGCTGCCGGCAATCCTGAAGGCGAACCTTCACCGGTATGCTGGGGGAAATGACACTGAGAGACAGACACACCAGCATCATTTAGAAGAACGGGAGGGTAGGCGGGATAGGAAGGGTTAGGATGAACAGAGCCAGGATGAAAAAGGGTAGAAGGAGCACAAAAAGGGTAATCCACACCATATGTGAATGATGCAGGAGAAAGAGTGTCAGGGTAGGAATTATACATTTGATGTGCATACATGTTCGTACCCTCTGGCAGTCTCAGACTGTCAATGTCAAATTACGAGTTCAAAAACGAATGGCCTGAAGGCACACTGATCGCTTTCTCTCTCTCTTCTCCATTCTTTCCCTTCCTTCCTTCCTCCTGAACCTCCCTCTCTCCACGGTACTAAGAGAGAGATGGAGACAGAGACTGCACCGGCCCCACACCTGCAAAAGTTTCAAACGTAGCAGTTTGAATAGACTGCTCAGGGGAAGGGCGTGGGTACTGCTGAGCACTGGCTTGCTGTATTAGAAGCACACATGGAAGAGACTGCAAAAGAGGAGCTGCTAATACTCTTGGTACAGGCAGTTGGGCAGGAGAGCCCATGAATGCATTCAAAGAAGTCGAAAGAAGCAAGACAGGTCGGGCAGATGGAGACGGCTCACATGGACGGTGAGGAGAAACCAAATTTTGAAGGCCTTGCTGTACTGCAGATGAAACCTATGAAAATTGATTCACAGCTTGCTGAAGAACTCCTCCAACGAAGCGGATTCCTTGAGGAAAACCAAAAAGATCTCTCTGTTCTTATACCAAGAGAGACTGCTGTGGTCAAGGCTGAGACAGGCCAATATGAACATCATTGCGAGACTCACCACTTCCCAAGAGAAGCTCCATGGGAGGCGCTGCATGCATGTATGCATTATGCATCATATACAGAAGGAGCAGAATGAGGACGCTCAGCCTGCTCTGACTGAGACTACGTAGCCAAAGCTGCTTGAGGAAGGACAGAGACGGCAGTGTTCCCTTCTCTTTCTGTTGGGGGGTAAGGTCTATCCCCCATTTCACCCATTCCCACACCCACTCTTTTGATTTCTTGAAACCCTTGAACATTCTTTTGACCCTCGGGAAACTGTGCAGCCAAGGCTGCATGAAAAGGACTAGAGACGGATTCTTTCCCTTCCCCTTCGTTTGTCTGAAAATTATTGCTTCCCATTCCCGAAGTCATTCCCATGAATCCCGGCAGTACCCCTTAACCCCCAGAAAAGTCTGACACAGGGAGCTGAATGGGAGTAGACTGTATGGAAATTTCAGCCGAGGCTGAAGAAGCAAAAGAAAAAGAAGAGACTTGACCACTTTCATTCCCTTGACTGCTGGCAGAAAATTCTCTCACAGAATTTGGCACGTCTGTCATTTCTTTGTGGCCAACAGGTGCAGTTTGACTGGCGACTGGTACTTGCTGTGGAACGGAAGAGCTATTAAACAGCACAGGAGTAGTACAGATTTCTGCGGAAGCAGGTCGTACTGGAATCACAGACACTTCAGACATAACTAGTGACCATGTTTGATTTGATTATATTTAATTTGATTTGATTTGATTTGATTTGAGCTTCAACCTCAAATATTTGATATTTAGGGTAAGATTTGAGGTTAACCTCTTAGGGTTCCTCACTGAGTCACTGACTTACTGT
>JAHBMJ010001863.1:0-15500 GCA_018398765.1 Chromera velia
TAGATGCCTCGGCCTGCAAAAGTATATAAGGAACAAGGAAAGAAACAGACAATTAGAGTAGATATGTAAAGTCGTGAAAGATGAGAACAAACTTGCAGGAAAACAAAACCTATACAGGAAGAACAATGTACTGACCTGAAAGTTGTGGCTTGGAGGACGGACTGGGTGTGCATGGGGACGGACCTGGACGGTTGCTCTAACCTGCAAAAAAGGCACAAATCCGTATAAATGAAAGGAGAAAGAGAGAAAACACAAAAAGCGGATTCATGTATCTCAAAGACAAACACTTAAACGAACTGTTTGTTCTCTTTCACTGCCGTATAACGGGGGCAAAAGCTCAGCCTGGCATTATGGATACGCCGGGCCGGGTAGGGGGTGGTCCCGGGCCGAGGGTGTCATACATATAGAGAAGAGGCCCGGAATGATGCAATGGATGCTGGCAAGAGTGAATGGGGATGTATGAAGCCCTAAAAAGTGGACTGCCTTGCGTCTTAGAGGGTACCAGTGGTGGCTGTACCGCTCTTTCTGCCTCATCTCTTCTTTTTTTTTGCATCAACCATACCACAAGGCCTCCTCTGACCCCATCCCCCCTTAAGGTACATTTCAGGGCTGAAGTATACCTTAAGGGGGGGGTCCAAAAATTTTTTTTCGTGGTACAGAGCAGACAAACGCTTATTTTGATGCCATTAAGCGATTCCAGCAACTTTTTTTTTTATACCACGAAAAAAAATTTTTGGATCCCCCCCTTAAGGTACACTTCAGCCCTGAAATGTACCTTAAGGGGAGACGGGGTCAGAGGGGGCCTTATGGTACGGTTGATGCAAAACAAAAGAAGAGATGAGGCAGAAAGAGCAGTACAGCCGCCACCGGTACCCTTTACGACGCAAGGCAGTCCACTTTATAGGGCTTTTTACCTCCCCGTTCGCTCTAGCCAGCGTCCGTTACATCGTTCCGGGCCTCTTCTCCATGTGTATGACGCCTTCGGCCTGGGGCCCGCCCCCTACTCGGCACGACCCGTCCCGGCCGGCTCCACCTGGACCCCCTCTGAGTGCACACGCCCCTCCCCCCCGGGACCAACACCCTTTCACAAGCACGGAGCTCCGTCTCTCTTGTCAACATAACTTCCTGCTACTCCCTCTGCAGCCTTTCTAGGTCTGACAACCGCTTTGTGACGCCTAGTCCGGACCCTGGGCCGGACCCCGGCCCGGCTTGTCCTGGTCTGGCCATGGTGATGGCCAGCCCTGGCCCGACACGAACCCGGACTGTCCTTTTTACCCGTCGATCCCCCAGCAGCACGTGGAGCTCCCTCTCTATCCCTTCTGGCGCCCGGCCGTCCTCTCTCTCTATTGCTTTCCGTACATGTCTCTCTCACACCTCACCCGAAGCCATCAGATGTCCCCCGGTGGCACTGCCGTGCAACCCTACCCTGCACCTTACCCCTCCAAGCCCCTAGAGCGACTGACCAAAGAAACAAAAGAGGCAGCCAACTGAGCTCCAGCTTCCCAACGCATATACGAGGAAGCCTTAAAGCCTGCATCCAGACAGACAGTGTGAATAGAATGAGGGCAAAAAAGAAAAAGAGGAGTGGGTATCTCTCTGACAGAACGTAACCGCTTGCCCAGCGTAACACAAAGAGATGTTTACGGTCAGACTCACCAAAAATCCTAGCACAAAGAGCTCTAGCTTCCCAATAGATACACGAGAAAGCCTTAAAGCCTGCATCCAGACAGACAGTGTGAGTAGAATGAGGGCAAGAAAGAAAAAGAGGAGTGGGCATCTCTCTGACAGAACGTAACCGCTTGCCTAGCGTGACACAAAGAGACGCTTGCAGCCAGACTCACCAAAAATCCCAGCACAAAGAGCTCTAGCTCCCCAACGCATATACAAGGAAGCCTTAAAGCCTGCATCCAGACAGACAGTGTGAATAGAATGAGGGCAAGAAAGAAAAAGATGAGTGGGCATCTCTCTGACAGAACGTAACCGCTTGCCCAGCGTAACACAAAGAGATGTTTACGGTCAGACTCACCAAAAATCCTAGCACAAAGAGCTCTAGCTTCCCAATAGATACACGAGAAAGCCTTAAAGCCTGCATCCAGACAGACAGTGTGAGTAGAATGAGGGCAAGAAAGAAAAAGAGGAGTGGGCATCTCTCTGACAGAACGTAACCGCTTGCCTAGCATGACACAAAGAGACGCTTGCGGCCAGACTCACCAAAAATCCCAGCACAAAGAGCTCTAGCTCCCCAACGCATATACGAGGAAGCCTTAAAGCCTGCATCCAGACAGACAGTGTGAATAGAATGAGGGCAAGAAAGAAAAAGAAGGATGGGCATCTCTCTGACAGAATGCAACCTCTTGCCACCCTTGGACATAGAAACTCGCAATCGCAAACTGACCAGAGAGACGACACGAAAGCAACTCTCCTTCCACACGAAGGGCACGAGGGAGCACCAAACCCTGCATCTACGCAGCCAGAATGAAAAGAAGGATGGGTGAATAGAGGAACTCGCGTGGATCATTCCCTGACATGAGTTGACCGACTGAAGCCACGTTATACCCAGAAATGCCCAACCCCCAACTGACTAAAGAAACGAGACGAACGCAACTCTTTCTGCGCACCAGAGGCAAGCGAGAGCTCCAAACTCCTGCATCCATACCGTATGAAGAGGAAGGAAAAAGGGTAAACAGATGCATCAACCCAGGTCTTTCTGATGTAACAATTAAAACCCCTTGCCCATACAAAGTGTTGTTTAAAAGGAGACGGCAAAGCTTAGCCCACCTCAAAAGTGTAGCCACACTACAGCACCGGCGCACGATCCCTAGCAACAGGCCCACAACAAGTGTACTCTACAGAAAATCTGCATAGCAACGTGGAGCTATAACTGAAGGGAATGAAGCAGGATCTTTTAATTTCTTCCTTGCTCTCTGATAGATGCCTCGGCCTGCAAAAGTATATAATCGGGTTTCTACTGTACAGCCAAATATTCGGATTGGGATGCGTGCGTCAGTCAATCGTGGCAGCCCGCGCGGGCTGGTTGGGGCAGGCCGCGGCACAGACGCACGTACGTACGGCGCGGCGCTGCATGCCACGCGCGGCATGCATGCGCAGACCCGCCGGCCCGGCCTGCCACTGTGCTACAACACTTCCAACCTTCACTCTCATACACTCCGGGCTCTAATTTAAAACCTTTAAAAACAACAAAAGAATCGCTAAAGATACACTTAAACGATTTTGAATATGTTTAAACTAGTTTAAACTGTTTGTATATTTAAAAAAATTTTGGAGTCGGAATTAGTGTTGGAGTCAGTCTGGTCCCGTTTTCATATCTGCTAGGAAGTTGAGGACTGTGCAAGTGGGGTAGAGAGAGAGTTAAAGCAGAAAGGGTAGAAGACATCTTAAAGAAAAGGAGAGAGATCTTCCGGTAGAAAAGGAAGAGATATGAGAGAGCGGAAACTAAAAAAACGAAGACACATTTACTTAATGACCCCCTCTTCCTTTGGAAAGAAAGGAGAAAGTTGTCGAAAGACGGTCTGAGACCAGGGGCAAGAGACTTCTCAAACCATTGGGCACGGGTTTTTTGGGAGGGCGAAGAATTGCTAGAGCCTGATCCGGAGCCGAAGCCCCCAAAGCAATTCATTTTCTCGTATAAGCAGGTGACTGATCGTCTGAAAGGAATAGATAGAAAGAAAGTGATAGGGCTCGATGGCATCTCTCCTCAACAACTCGACCTTTGCTTTTGTCACTCTCCCATCTCGCGCTTCTTTTTGTTTGTTTTCTTTAATTTAATGTATGCATATGCATGTTAGCCTGATAACTGGAATTTGTTGAGAATCGTACCCGTCCCAAAAGGTCCCCCTTTGCCACAGCCGAATGACTGGCGTCCAGTCTATGTCGTTAACCCCCTTGTAAAGCTCTTTGGTCTCTTTATGGATGATAGAATCCGTCAGCAAACTCGTTTTAATGACAGACAGATCGGGTTTAGGAAAGGGGTGGGCATAAGAGAGGGGATCAGAGCAGTGGTAGGCTTGGTACAGGAATGTAGAAGAGGCAAGAAGGGGCTCTTGGGCGGATTTATCGACTTCTTAAAGGCGTTTGACTCCATCCCTCGGCTGAGCCTTTTGGCAAAGCTGCAGGCTGAGAGAATAGAGAAGAGAGATCTGTTGATGATTGCATCAATATATAGAGGCGTGAAAGCGAGAGTCGATGGGGACTCGGCTCTATTCCCGGAGGAGGCGGGGGTTAAGTAAGGTGATGCGTTGTCCCCATTGCTTTTTTTATTATTCATTAATGACCTGCATGATGAGATTCAGAAAGGAAAACGGGGAGATGGAAAGGAAACGGAGGGGGTTCACCTTGCTGGGGCCAGTTTGGGAAGTATAGGCTACGCTGATGATCTTGTCTTATTTGCACACTCACCAGCCGACCTCCAAGCAAAATTCGATGCCCTGGAGGGGTATTGTGGAAAGTGGGGGTTGAATGTCAATCTGAAGAAAACCAAGGTCCTGCACCTTTGTGAATACCGCGAGGACTGTAACGGCATGATTTTGTACCAAGAGAAGGAAGTAGACTGGTATGATCAGTATAAATATTTGGGTTGCCTTCTGTTTGAGGGAAAGGATTTGACTTGGTCGATTAAAGCACGCCTACGCAGTGCAGAGCGTGCAATGGGGGTGGTGATTGGTCTGGCTGCGAGTCTGTCTGAGTTGCCTCTCGGGAGAAAGATGCAGCTGCTGAAGGCATGCTGGGAGCCGGTGGCACTCTATAGCCTGGAGTGCTTTCCAATAAGACAGGGAGACTAGGAGGCGATTGACAACTTGCGGCTCCGGTTTGTTCGATGGGCGGTCCGACTTCCAGTCAGGAGTTTACGTGTACCCTCTCTTTTGTCTGTTAATTTAATGTCTGCTCGCGCACTTTTGTGTGCTCGTTTTACTTCATTCTGGATTGCACTTAGCCGTTCGTATTTCCATATTCCTCAGGCTCTTTTGAATTCATGGAAGGGACCAGTGGGGCAGAAGCAAAGAAGAGCTGTCAATGGTCTGTTCAGATGAGCAGACCTTGACTTTTTGACGTCTCTCCCTATCCGGAGCTCAGAAAGACAGGCCCTAAACGGAAATTTGTTTGTTTCTGCCAAAATTAAGGATGCCTGGAGAATGGAATGCATGAAAAGGGGAGACAGGGAAGATAGGGGCAACTTCCCCCTGTCTGCCTCTTTATCAGGACTACAGAGAGCTCTTCCGTCTTCTTCACGTTCTTCTCTATTTCTTTTGTCTTCAAAGAATAGCCCCAAGGTACGGATGTCCTGTCTGCTGAGAAGTGCCTTATGTGAGAAGATTGAGCCACTCCTAAGGGCATTGACACTAAATCGGAAGGGTCTGACGGGGGGGGCCAACTCTCCGGGAGAGGTGTTTTGTCTGGCAGAGGGTTGTTCAAATGGAAGAAAAATTGATGATCTCTGGCACCGGCTTTCAGTATGCTCCAATTGGGTAGAAGCAAGAAATAAACTAAACAAAGTGGTAGAAGGAAAGAAAGTGAAGCAAAGGATTCAGAGAGAAAGAATTGAGGGATCGGATGCAGCCGAAACAGAAGCGAGGAAGATGCTGCTTTTGGCTTTACAAGTCGATCCGTATGAAGCATGCAGAGCCGTTTGCGATCTTTGTTACTCACTGTGCACGCCTGTTTCTGTGTGAACGCGACCTTTTCTTCTTTTGTTCGAGTCTTCTATTGCCACCTCTAATGTGCATGCTGCTCGTGAACTCACCAAGCGAGCACTTCAGGGGATCTCGCACTCAGCTTTATCTCTAGAGTTGAGTGATTGACGATCTCTGGCATGAACATGGGCTGCTGGGAGCACGGCTCCACTCTAGCAAAGCCAACTTCATTCATTCATTCATTCAAAAAATATATGTTTTTTGGTTGATAAATAAAAAAAGAAAAAAAGATTGGAAACTTTCTTTTTTTTTTTTATGGAGTGCAAGGCCTAGATAGTTTTACAGGCTAAATTACAGCTTAGTAGTAACAGTTATAGAGTAGTAGCTAATAATTTTTTTTTCTATATAAAATCCGAGATAAAATCACTAGTAAAACTAGTAGTAAAATCAGAGCTTGATGCAGAGGCTTCAAGTTAATTTAATCAATTAATTGGGTAGGCTTGCGTGCCACAGTGCGGATAACCGGGACATAATAAGTGATCGATCGTCTATAAGTGATCGTGAGATAACATTAAATTATTCAGATAACTGACATACACGCAGGTCTAGGACTCGGGCGGTGTCCTAGCCCTACTCCGGCCCCGAACACAATGTAATCCTGTAATCTTGTAATCCTGACATAATCGCAGATATCCGTAGACATCCGCTAGGATGTGGGGACAAAAATATGAATTATCCTAAATTTTTCAATTATTTTTGAGTTTTTTATGAAACCCATGTCGACTCCAAGCTCCCATTCTTTTTTGTGTATTGATATTTTCCCTTTCTCGAATTTTCTTTCGAAAAGCAGCGTCGGTCCAGCGACACTTACACATCGACACAAAGGAGGAGAAAAGGGAGATCAAGACGCGCCGCCGTTTAATCAAGATGGAGAAAACTAAACAGACAGGAGGTCGATTCACCAACAAATCAGCCCGCCTCCGTCTGCACAAAAGCCCATGCGAGCTCGGACACCTCAAAGGAACACACGATTTAGGAAAGATTATCAGACAGACAGACAGACAGACAGACACACACACACACACACACGAGTACGTACAGGTACGCACGAATTCATTGAAACTTCCCGTCCCGCCTTCGTAAAACCCCCACAAATTCTTTCTTTCTTTCTTTCTTTCTTTCTTTCTCTCCTTCCATCCTTCCCTTCTCACAGATTTTCCATGCAATGAGTGCAGGAATGTAGCGATACCTCCGTTCGATCACCTTTTCTTTCTTTTTTGTTTCCGTACCCGCCCTCCTGTCTTTCTCCCACCGCCTCTAGCGCCCGCTCAAACGTCCGTCTCCCTTTCCTGTTTTTCAGAGGTCAGTCAGAAGCCCGGCGGGCGGGAAGGTAGGTAGCAACACTCTCTTCCTGTGACCACCGCGAGCGATCCTTTCCGTTATGTCTTCTTGTGCACATGCAGAGAAACAAACCTGCAGTCTCTCAGGCAGCCCCTGTTCACGACAACCTCATCCCCTCCCTCATTGGAAAGATGGACGATGAGGAAAAACCACCACAAGAACAAAAAAGGAACGGAGGAACAGTTTGCCCCCTTTCCATTCCATTCCATTTCATTCAATCTACTCTAGTACAAGAAAGGTACTCGAAGACAGTCTGTCTGTCTGTCTGGCTCTCTGCACTACGAATACCCTTCGACATCTCTTCCGCCTCTCCCGCAATGCTTCAGCAAGAGGGGGGCAGACAGGCAGCTTTTACCATTCCTCCAAATTTTCCCCATCGCCCTCCCTTCTCTCTTCATTCAAACGGTTGAGCTAGAGGTCTGCGTCTGTGCAGCGCCGAGCTGTCCCTTCTCGGCCCCTCTGCAGCAACAGGAACAGGGGCGGCGCCACCCATTTGACTCCCCTCCCTCTCCCTCCCAACAGATGATGATGACGATGCAGAATGCCTGTGCTCTCTGTCTCTGACGGAAGCTGACGCACCGTGTGCATGAGGAATTTGCTGGTCCTCTTCACCACCTCCATTCACATTCGTGGGGGGGAGACGAAGGGGGGCATTGACTGCTGCCTCGTTCTCCCCGTCTTCCTCTTCTGCTTCTGCTTCCTCGTCCATTCCTGCAAGTCTATGCGCTAAGCGTCGAGTGATGACGGCGAAAGAGCGACCGAAACGGAGAAGAGACAAGGACACGAGACGAAGACCCCGAAACGCCGCTGCGAGAGGCGCACCTCCCATTCCTCTCAAGGCGGCCATGCATCTCTTCCGCCTCTCTCGGCGCACAGTCGGATTGGATGCAGAAGGCAGAAATGCGAGGAAGGAAAGGGGAAAGGGGAGACTGCTGCATCTCCCCCCTGCCCTCCTTTTCCTTTTCCCCTTTCTCTTCCTTGACTCCAGCTTCCTTCTTTGTTCTTCCTCTGCAACCCGCAAACGAGAGATCAGAGAGGACAGCGCCGGTGTTGCAACTGCAGTGGAGGGAGGGAGGGGGGCAGAGATCAAATCCACGTTCTGAGACGAGCGACCACGGACACGCTTTACATTGATGCGTGTTCTGAGGAGATGTGAAGAAAGCCGAAGAGCCTCTAATGTACCAAGGAGCCCTGAGACGACGTTTCCAGATGCCAAGGACAGACAAAAGCAGAGCAGGGTGAAGGAGAGAGGGAAGGGGGACCAGCCACAACACAAAATCAAGACGGCACAACAGTGAATCAATCAATCAACTAACCAGGGATACCAGGGACTTCTTCAACTGCTTGAAGGCAAAGTGGGCACACACAATTTTTGCGCCTGCACAAACCAACACAAGCAGACGCAGGCCAACGACAAATCAAACCAAAGAAAGTTCGCGTCGGTTTTCGTCGACTTTTTGTCTTTCCTCACGGAATGAGAGACCCGCACCCACACATACGCACACGCAGACAAATACGAACACACGAAAGCAAAGAAATAAGGAGAGGGAGAGAGAGAAACAGAGACAAAGACAGGCAAGAGAGACAGACTCGACCAGAGACCGAAAGAGAAGGGAAGAGACATGGGAAGAAATAAGGAAAATACAGTGGCAGGCACCTGAAGGGAAAGGGACTTACAGCCACTTGTCGATGCACGACTGATGAAAGACATGGACACAAGGAAGAAGTCGAAGTTGCTCCCCAGGTTCCCACTCCCCCAGGCAGATCGGGCAACTGCATGCGAAGACGGCAGGAAGAGAGACGGATACAAAGTGAACCACGCGCGCGCGCGCGCGCACACACACACACACACACGACCGATACAAGTGAACAGAAGAGAAAATAGAGACAAGCCACAAACAACAAATGGAAAAGCAGAGAAACTTATCGGATCCACAGACACCGCGAAAGCACCGGCAGAGGGAGATGTGCAGTGCAGATCACATCGAAGGTCTGAAGAAACACAGAAGAAGCAAAAAGGCAATAAACATCGAAGCAAGAACTGCACAATTTGTGACCTCTTTTGAACAAAAACAAGTTCCTCCGATGCCCCTTCAGCCAGCCTCCTTAACTGCGTGGCCCACTGACCTCCCATCGTGGAGATTTCCTTCTTGCTGTTTTTCCTTCTCCTTCTTCTCCTCAGGCTCCATTGCACCCTCCTTCGCTGCTGCATGGCAACAACTCCACTCCCCCTCTCTCTCCTGTCCACTCTGCTCTCCCGCTACCGTGACAGGACTTTGTCTCTCTCGTCCAAGGTGCCGCGGATGCAAACTGCCAGGATGAGAAGCTGAGGAAGTCAACACCCCCCCCCCTTCTGCATGAGGCTGAACAGGTACAGGAGTCGGCATGGCACCTACACTCCCCTGCCCTTGTACCGCCAGGTGCGGGTGACTGACAGAGCTTCCCTCAGGCCCCCCCCGCCCGACTCCGAGTGGGCTCCCCGCCCTTTCCCTCTGCCTGTGTGGAGACGCCGTTCTCTCCCCCCCTCCCTGTCTTTCTCTGTCTCTACCCCGATTAGCTAGGGCACCTGCTGGAGCTGCTGCTGCCGCCGGTGCCCCTGCCGGAGGCCACAAGAACGCCCCAGCAGCCGCCACTGCGTTTGCATTGGGTGGACTGGTGTGATGGGGAAGGCCCCGGCCGACCAAGTGGGCCCCTCTATGGGCCCCGGCAGTGGGTATGTCAACCCCATATTTATTCCGGGGATGGAGACGAATCGGAAGCTGTGGGTACTCCCTCGTGGGCTTCCTGGATCTTCTTCTGCCCTCTCTGGTCCTGCTCCGCTCACCCACCCATGGGGAGGGTGACGAAGGAGACGGCGACCTCAGCAGGATGGGGCAGGAGGTCCCACTGTTGTGACGACATCCGCTTGAGGACGCTGCACTCTGGTTGAAGTCTGTGAGTGCACTGTCTGTCGGAGGACGGCATGATGCCCTGGCACAGTCTGAACACGAAGATGAGGACGACGAGGAAGAAGAGGAACTGATGGGGGGGAAGTTCTCCCGTGGAGGAGACGCAAAGGAAGAAAAGGGGCCGTCTCTGATCTCACCTCCATCCACTAGACCCCACTCTTTCTCCGTCTCGTCACCCAACGGAGACGGAGAGGGAGAGTCTGAAGGGAGACTGTACGGAATCTCGCCTCTGCCTGGGGTAACGGAAAGAGGAAGGACTGCATTACCTCCCCCCTGCTTGTCTTGTCGCCTCTCCCTTTGAATGCTCAGCTCTGTCGTCCTTCCAGGGGAAAGGGCGGAGGCATGTTTCTTTTCGAATCCCTCCGCTAAGGTAAGATCTTCTGAGTTCACCTGGTCCTCTTCGTCCTCCTCTTCCTCCTCTTCTTCCTCTTCCGACTCACTCACACCGAAACCGTCACTGCAGAAGCTGCAAACAACAAACACGGCAAATCAGAGAAAGCATTTCTGACTGACAATTCAAGAGGGACAAAGCTAAAACACACATAGTCTCATCATCATGAAGCAGTTTCTTTCTTCGACAGCGAGAGAGAAAACAAGGAAGGAACTTGGGAGGGACCCAAGAACAAGTCTTCCTTCAGCACAAAGGCACACACACCAACCAGCTGATGAACAAGTTCACCCCAAGCTTATGCAATTGTCTTGCCTTATTCCCCGCCCAAAAGAAGAAATCAACATCAAAAATATCAACAAATAAATACAGCCATGGCAACAAAAAAAACCACCTACCGCGGCTCGAGTAGAGGCAGACGCTCGATGGTTGCCGGTGCTGCCCCTCTAGGTCTGGGCGGGTGTCTGTGTGCCTGCCCTTCTTGGACTGCCCTTGCAGGGAAGACCAGGTAGAAGCACACGAGGGTGATCAGAAGCTTCACCATGCTGCTGCTGATCTGCATCACAATTTCAGCAGATGGACAGACAAAGACAGATAGAAAAATATACACATGCACTCACAGACACACATCATGTCTGCACACTCACACATCATGTCTGCACACTCACATATCATGTCTGCACACTCTCATATCATGCCTGCACACTCTCACACGTCATGTCTGCACACTCACACATCATGCACACATCATGACTGCGCAAGTCTGACAAAGAAAGGGCGAAGACTAAGAGAAAATGCCAACTTGCATCGACAAAATGTCCTCCCTGTACACCGTCGCCGAGAATTAAGGCAGATGCGGAGAGACAAAAAAATTAAAGTAAACAGCTCCCCTACTCACCACTGCCACAGTGATTCCCCACAGCGAAGGAGCCTCCGGACACGCCCCACAGTTCATTGCCCACACCACACCGATGATAAACCAGGCGTAGTTGAAGATAGAGCACACCTTGGAGCACCACCAGGCCTCAGAAGAGGTCAGCATGCGACAGCTGCACAAAAAGGGCGATCGATGCACAGAATCACAGAAAGAGCAGGTATTCCAAAGCAGACTTCTACAAAATCAGGAGGCTAAAACCAGGAAGAGAGAGAGAGAGAGAGACAGTCCAACCAACAACAAACAGACCAAGCAAAGTTCGTTTCCAAAAAAGGCAAACAACAAACCGACGCACATACCATCGGAGAATTCTGTTGCGCACTCGGAGGAACTCCGCGTTGTTCCTTCCCTGTTCGTTCCCCCTCTCCCCCTGTGCAAGCACTGCCGCTGCCGCTGCGGGACCCCCGAGAGCCTCTGCCACCCAGACCCTTCTTCTGTTGGCCTCCACCCGTCTGTATGCGGGTTCCTTCTGGAGGGCCCTCAGGCAGAGGAAGAAGTGGGTGCGCACGGGGACTTGGAGCATCTGGAGGACGCAGTTCAACAGCACCCACATCCTGCACAGAGGGAGTGAGCGGGGGGAGATTCTATGGAAGAAGCTGCATGGCCCAATACGCCTGTTTGACGTTTCTGCACCTACTTGACGATTCACTCTCTATTGTTTTTTTTACAGATGCTTGAAGAGATTGAAGAGAAGAGATCGGCACGGACCAACGGAAGGAAGGAGGGTGTAAGCAGAACGACAAAATGATCTCGAGGCGCTCCAAACACCATACGTACACACAAAGAAGCATGCACACAAACAGCCGAACAACCAACAGACCCACAAACAGGCATACAAACCAACCTGAGCGGGTAAGCGCACGAGGCTGCCTCCCTCCAGTAAGCCCAGAGGTACAGGAGGCAGGGGACGGAGAGGACGAAGGGGGAGAAAGCGCCGAAAGCCATTACGTGTCTGCATGAAATCAGTGCACGGAAAAGAGGAAGGGTGCAGAAACGAAACGAAATGAAAGGAGGAACTAATTTGATTCTCGCAAAAAAGAGAAAGAAGGAATCCCCGTCGTCGTCTCCTGGCGCTAGAGGAAACGAAAGAAGACGTCTCTCTCCATGTCTTTCCATCGCTGCGGTTCTTTGTGTCGTTGAATTACAGAATATCACGTACAGCATCGGAACTAAATTGATCCCATGATGAAATTCGTTCCTTCCATGATTCCATCTATCCCCTCCAAGCCCTTACTTGATGAACGTGACAGCGTCCAGAGGGTATTGCTGAACGATCTCCATAATCGGGTCGTTGTTGCCGTCTCTGTCCTCTCCCCTGAAGAACTTCGCCGCCCTCCTCAACAACACACGGGAGGACAGCACCAGAGCTTGCCAGAGCTCCAACAACAGAGACGGCATCAGGAACAGACAGATGAGAAGCAGAAGGACAGGACCGGCAGTCAGAGCGTTCGTCTGCACACAAAAACACATAGAAGCGATTCATGAAGAGCAGAAGCGCATCACACTGGGCACAGAGATGGGAAAAGCAAGCCAGCACGGAATCACCTTTTCATTCATTCTCATGTACACGAGGCTAACTGCTTCTTCGACTTCTCCCCGCTCCCGTCTGCCTGCAAATTACAATTGGAATCACATCCTGCACGAAGGCTCTGGTCTCCTCCTCGCTCCTCCTTTTCACCATCTCGGCTTTTATCCATACAGAATCAAGGTTGACAAACATCTTTTCCTTCCATTCCCTCTGCTGACAGACCTGAAATCTTGCGACTGCAGAGAGCGTCTTTTCTTTCCATTCCCTCTGCTGACAGACCTGAAATCTTGCGACTGCAGAGAGCGTCAACGGATGCGGAATCCCGACAGCGTACCGAACGTCCGCAAGCCGACGGCCGAGCCAGGGGCTCCAGAGCGGCCAGACCTCAGGCCAGAAGGAGGGGCAGAAGGAGGGGTAGGAGCCTGGAGAGACCCCTGGAGGCAGCGTGGCCCTGTAGGAGAGGTTCCACGTCGCGTCGAGGGGAAGGTAACAGAGGAAGAACGCAACCGCACTTGCCCACCAGCCACACTGGAATGACAAACTTCCAGTCAACCTCCGCACTCTGCAGAGAAGGGAAGGCAGGGAACACGAAGAAAAATGACCAGAAAAGGAAGATGAAGCTTTGAGTGAACGAGGCCGAATCTGGGCACCGTGAGCGCCCCCCTAGGACAGACAGAAAAGAAGAGAGGCTACAAGAGGCAAAGAAAAGAAAGTGCGCAGACGGGAAGAGAAACATCTTGTTCGCAGAAGGACAGGAAGAGAAATTATTGACTCACTCGTCTCGAAGCACCCGTCCCGCCTCTGCCCTCTTCACGTCCATCTCCCCCCCTCTTCCTCTCAACTCTTGTTCCTGCTCTGCCCTCCCCTCTCCCTCTTGCACATGACCGTCTGTGTGTTGCCTCCTCCCCCCCCTCCTCCACCCAAAATTCTCCCAGCAGTACACGCCCTCCCGCAGAACTTCCCTCACGGGGGCCGAGCAGAGAACCCTCAGCAGCCGCAGAGACTGGAAGAGGAAGTTAGGAAGCACCAAAAACTGGAGACAGCACTGAACCCAAACCCACACCCTGAAGGAACGAAGGAAGAGAGAAAGAGGAGAGGAACGTGCAGAGAGGGGACAAGCCGGTCATGCAGATCTACCAGTCAGTCAAGCGGCATTCATGTGTTTGACATGGGGAGAACGTCAGCAGACGAGGCAGGAGGGAAAAAAGGACGATAAGCGAAGGACATAGACACGTGCACGCACACGCGCGCGCACACACACACACACACACGCGCGCGCGCGCACACACACACACACACACACACACATACGCATACGCATACGCATACGCATACGCATACGCATACGCATACGCATACGCATACGCATACGCATACGCATACGCATACGCACGCACACACGAACCGTACGCGCATAGATGTATGAACATACAAGAGCCCGCCCACCTGAGCGTAATCGGCCAAAGAGCCAAATTTTCCGTCCCGTCAGTCAGATGGGCGAAGACCATCCACGAGAGAGGGAACGAGAGCGCTACGTAGCAAGACATACACAACCTGCACACAGTGGATAAAAGGGTGTCCTGGAAGAGGGGGCCGAAGTGCAAGAACTCCAAAAGAAGAACAGAAGAATGCAGGGGCTGCTGACACAGGAGGTCTACCCATCTAACCACTCGACCTTCCAGCTCTCTTCTTCCCATTTCCCGCTCCTTCAAAGTGAGGATCTCTCTGCTGCGGCGGGACTTCTTTCCGATCAGCCTGACTTCCGTCCTTTCACTCCTTCCCCAGAGTGTTTCGTCTCCTTCAGTCTTACAGTACAGCAAAGAGCCAGAAAGCGGATCAGCGCACAAGAAAGCAGACGTGACAGGCACTCGGAATCAAGATTGGATGGACCGCGGTAGTGTCAACAATCCAAACGCCCACGCTGATGGTTTGACTAATTAAAGTGGCTGGATTGGAGTGCGTGATTAAAGTGGCTCTTGTCCCTTGCCTCTGTGGACATCGGCTGGTGCCTGATGCATCATCAAGTGCAGTGGACTGACGTGAGTGCCATAGATGCCATGACGGGCCCCATGTCAAGAAACCAAAGGATGAACTGCATTCCCTCTATGTCCTCATCCCCAATGAAGAAGAGCGCAACACCGTGAAAGGCGGAACCTGCCACCTCACACGCCCTGGAGACTGAGTAGCTTCCCATCGCTTTCGCCTCAGTGATGTAAGGCAAAAGTATCATCATCGTGGAAAAACCACACGGACAGAAAGGAAATACAGAAATACAAAGAGGGACGGAAGGGTCGCAAGGGCGGCTCTCCGAAAACTGTGCTGTGCAGCCTTTTCAGTCTACGTGACAAACGAGTAGTGAGAGAACACTTGGGCCGAAGAAGCTGCCAAAGCCGTCGTGTTTTTGTCACTCACTGCAATACGCTTGTTATGGGAGTTTTCAAAGATTGCGAAGTTGTCCGATCACAAATACCACCTTGGAGTTTGGACACGGGATGACCCGTGCAGTGTCAGATCTGAATTTGCATGCATGGAGACTTCGGGAATCTGACGCAAGCAAGCTTGCGAACGGCCCCGGAAAGCAAGAAAAATGAGAACTTCACGATTGACGCACGCCGGCCAGCCGACCGGGCGGTCGCGCCGACCCCCCCCCCCC
>JAHBMJ010001864.1:0-25360 GCA_018398765.1 Chromera velia
ACACACACACAAACACACACACACACACACACACACAAACACACACACAAACACACACACACACACACACACACACACAAAAACACACACACGAACACACACACAAACACACACACACACACACACACACACACACACACACACACACACACACACAAACACACAAACACACACACACGCACACACACACAAACACACACACACACACACGCACACACACCCCATTATTACACCCGCGCAGTCTCCTCACAAACCTTTTCGAACAGGGTGTAGTCATCCGGGAGGCAAGACGCATTCCCAACCAGCGGCCCTCCAAAGTGGGGCCAAGAGATGTTGTACAGAAAGTTGGCGGCCCAGAGGATCATCCCAAACGGAAAGATGGCCCCGAAAAGCCATCGACTCTGCTCGAGACGATCCTCTAAAAGTCGGCAAAGCGCAATGCCCAAGAGAACAAAAGTCGCAAGAGACGGGAACAGAATCGCCCACAGAAAGAGACCAACATTCAATAAAAACGGCCCTGCTTTTTCAATCACACCCAACACAAGTCTTCCAGTTTTGTATGTCAGCGCACGCACACGCGCCGCAAAGGAAACCGGTCGGAGCGCCCGTCCCCGTCTCTCCCCCACCTCTACCAAGTCATCCTCTTCCAGCTCTGCGTCCAGCTCTTCCTCCTCTCCCTCACTCATATCTTCTTCTTGTGTGTCACGTTGACGACTCCGCCCTGCCATCCGAGGCGAATCCTCGGCCGCCATCAGGTCGGGAGGCGGAGGAGCGGAATGGAGGGCCTCCTCTTGGAGAAGGAGACGGCTCCCCCTCCGTGAGTTGGACGCAAACTTAACCCCTCTTTCAGTTTGACTGTCCGGGGTTTCTGCGTCTCTGGGAGTATGCTCACCCCCCCGTCTCTCTCCCCTCTCCAACACCCCCCTTTCGTCCTCCTCTTCCTCTTCTTCGTCAGAGCCCAAGTCTTCATCTTCCATCACGCCCTCATCTCCCTCCCCGTCTCCGTCGCTGTAGGACTCAGGAAGGAAAGAGCCCTTCCGGTAAGGGGGTCGCGTGCTCATTGCTGCTGCAATTTCGTCACGCGGAAGGTACACGGGGGGCAGCCACTGGCACATGAAGACAAGAAGTGCCAGGTTGGCAGCGTAGTCTGCCAACAGGAGTTGCCCGAAGCAAGAGAAGAAGCTCTTGTCAGACGAGTGGGTGTTTAGGAGAAAGTGCGGGTCGGGGGCCAGACCCAGAAGACTGTATGAATTCAAGTCTGACCCCAGTTTGTTTTGAAGGAAACTGAAAGTAAACAGATACTGAACGACGGTGCAGACCCCACACCACACCACAAGAATGTACATTGCATCGATGTTCCACTCTGGCAGTCCGTACGCCAGCCCGATCAAGCAAAAGATGAAGACAATGAAATACGGAATCATCAACAGACAGGGATTCACTGCAAGACAGAAGCTGACGAGGAACATGGTGGTGAACCGCCAGAACCCCGCAGACCGACTTCTATACGGTCCATTCTGCACCCCCAGCTTGCGGAAGAGGAAGACCAACAGACTGGCTACAAATACAAGCACGTCTGGAAGTACAAACTGGAGCACGCCCGACACACTCCAATCGGATGGAACCCCAAAGCCAACAACCTGGAGGAAGTGCGGCTCCACATCTCCAGCGTTGAACTTCCCCGTTGCCACCCAGAAGGAGGTGGACCCCACCTTCAGGACCACTATTGAAGTCGAGATACAGAAGAGTACAATGCTGAACACAGATATGACCCCAGCCCGGAGCACAATGCGCTGGAAGCAAGCGCAAATGCCCAGTGTAAAGTAGACCAAGGAGATCACTGACAGCTGACCAAACACCGCGCACAAGATCAGTGTGAAGGGTGAGATGATCTGGCTGAGCAGTCTGTGGAGCATTGCCGATCCCATCTTCCTTTCTCTTTTCCCTCTCTTCCTGTTCAAGCTTTTCGGTCCTCCTGTGCACAGATGCTCACAGGAAGGACCAGGTCAATCTTACGGCGCCACTGTCGGTCGAGTTCACAAACGAACGACAGCGATGGCAGGTTTGAGTCGTTTACGTCTATTGGTCCGAATCTCACCGAAAGCGCCCATTTGCACACGCAGCGTTGTCACTCGAAAGTTCCTTCGTTTCTAAAAGACTTCAGATGCAGTGCTTGACATTGTTTGGACAAGCGGGAGATACTAAGTAGGAGACCACTCACTTCATGCCTCAAGCTTATACACTTGGTTCACAGTGTGTGTGTAACTTCACACGTACTGCATGAGAATGCATGGTCTGTATCGGTCGCACTATTTCTGCCAGATCAGCTCATACAGAGCTCCTCAGAGGGCAGCTCAGCTGCAAGTTTAGCTCGGTCCAAGACATAGGGGGCCCGAGAAATCCTGTCTCGTCACATAACGTTTTCACTGAGGTACGTAAATTAATGAATTGAATTGTCAAATTAAATGTCAATTAATTCAATTTAATTATTATACTTAATTTAACTAATTAATCAACGCACTTTTCAGGGTACAATACACTTTTCAGGGTACTTACAAGTTACAAATTCCTGGTGCGAATCTGTGTGTGTCACGTGAGAAGCATCATTGAAGCATCTTTGTGCTCTGAAGTCACACAGTCAGTATGTCAGATGACGTCAAGCACATACATACTGAAACTTTCAAGCACGGGTCGGTAGCAGGTTCAGGGAGAAGTTGGGTGCGATGGATGGATGAGCTGGATTCAGAACCGAATCAAATATTTTTGGCCTCGCAAGAAAGGGGGACAGGGTCTGTCTGACTTGGAAGGCACATTCCTTCGTCAGAAGGTGCAGACTCGTTTTGCCTCCCTGGCTGAGGTGCTCTTGAACTCATTTGCCCTCGTGCCTGTCTGAGAGTCACGGCAGAGAAAACCTTGCTAGTTGACCGACTTACTTTCCGACTTTCTCGTGAACAGCCTCTGTGGCTCGCATCCCCTCCATTGATGGTTCAGCGACAGTGACACCATCTGCTGCGAGGCGAGATAGCAGACGCCCTTTTGGCTGATGGCTGGGACCTCGCAAATGGGTTCAGGGGCGGCCTCCGTGTAACAGGGAAGGAGGCAAGGAGACGTCATGCCTATTGGGGGAAGGGCTCGACGCTTGGCGGGATGTCTGGTCTCCTTCGTGGCGTTTGTGCTCTCTTCAGACCCGGCACTCGCCACACGTCAGTGCTTCTGCTTCTCTCAGTCACCTTCGTTGCTTGCATTCGTGCACATGCAACCCCTCTTCCGCCCCCCTCACCCTCCCCCCTCCTTTGTTCCGATCCTGCATGTACCGTTCTCCCCCTGGTCTCTTCACCCCATGCGTGTGTGAATGCAGACGGGAGGAATTCATCTCGGAGACCGGCAGGAAGGGATTCGCTCTTTCTTCCCATCGGCGGCCCCGGAAATTATCTCTTCAGGCACAGGCGGAGGCCAATCGGTAAGTGTGGTACTCAAGGTTACCCGCTAACCTGTGATTCAGACTCTCCTTATGACTTGTTCCCCTCGTTCTCCATCCTGCACCGCCATAAGACCCTCCCGTGTCTGCTGCTACCACCTCGAGATGGGATGGGCGGGACATTCTTTTTTGATGGAGTTGTGTATGGCGTTCATCTCTCCTCTCTTATCTCCTTTTCTCTTTCTTCTGCTCATTCTGTGCAGGAGAACGCCAAGAAAGGCAGCGAGCTCTGTCCCGCAAAGGCGCTCTCCGGCCCCTGGAAGCCCAGCCGAAGGTGACAGAGGCAGACGGAGTGGCAACGGAAAGGGAGAGTACGGAGGAGAGGGGTCTGCTGGGGGGCGAGGACACCCATGGACTCGCAGAGGAGGTTGGTGACTTCAACATTGATTGATGCAGGGTGATGCAAAGTGACTAAGCTATTAGAGCTGTACCGGGGTTTTGAGACTGATAGCTTCTGAAACACTGCTTGCAGGCATTTCGCTTTTCATTTTCTCCCGTCCTGCGTTTCCCACAAGGCTCCTCTGTTGCCTTCCACTTCCTCTCTGAATTAAGCGGGGGCAAAATCTCCCAGAGTCCATCAGAGTCGCTCACAAATTTGAACCAAAACTCACGTGCGTGCAGGTCATGAACCAAGCCCTCGAGATTGGGGGACGAAATTTGTCACCCCGCTGGCGAAGGGGAACCGGTCTTCGCAGCCCCCCGACAGAGGAAGTTTCCCGTCTCCGCGCACGATTTGCAGCCCAGACACATGCGGTGGTGGACATGGCTTCAGAGGGAAGGGTGCTGGAAGCTCTCAGCCTTGCAAAGAAACTCCCTTCGGAAGTGCTGAGAGAGACGGAGATTTTCGATCGTCTCTTAAGCCTCCTGTTGAGTGTTTCGGAGCGCAGAAAGACCCCCCTCAGTCTTCCTCTGTCAATCAGAGGAGCCATGCAGGAATTTGGGGTTTCCGAGTCCCCCAAAACTTTCGATCGTCTTCTGGAGCTTTTGGGACGGGAGCAGATGGAGGCGAGTGGGGAGGAGAGGAGGGAGGCGATTGAAATGCTCTGTGGGGAGATGTTTCAGAGGGGACTTCTTCTGAGCAGGAGTACTGCAGAGAGGGTACTCAAAGCGAACGTGATTCTTGCAAAACAACAAGGAGGAACATGGGCAACAGCGCCCTCCTTCGAGTTTCTTTTCAAGTTCGCATGCCCCGCTTCCGTTGTTTCCACATTCTACCGCAGAATGCTAGAGGCAGTCCCCGACGTCTTCCCGGGGGATTCTCCAGAGTCCCGTTTGGCCTCTGTGGGGCTCTTGAGGGATCTGGTCAGAGTGGGTGTCCCTATCGACTCCCCCTCTGTCAGCAGTATTCTGTCGCGTCTGTTGAAGGCAAGAGATTTACAAGGAATCAGTGAGAGCGTGCTGCTTTTGCAGACGCTCGAAGATGGGGGGCAGGAGATAAATATGGGACTTTATGAGAGCGTTCTCCAAGCGATGACGCAGTCAGAAAACCGGGGGGGGTATTGGAGAGATGCAATGTGGGTACTAGAGAGAATGGAGAAGCGGGGGGGGAGGCCGTCGGTGCGGGTGTATAATTCTGTTCTTTCTCTGCTGGCCCAAGCAGAAGGGGGGAGCGTCTGGAGGGAAGCCGAAAAGATCTTCGAGCGCCTCCAGTCACCCCTGACTGCGTGCACGCCAGACACCGGCACATACAGTGCAATGCTAGAGAACTATTCAAAAGCGGTTTGGGAAGTGGGTGAAGGGGGGGGGCACAGAAGGGACACGTGGACTTCTGCACAGGCCGTAGCGAAGATGGCAAAACAGAAAGGTGTGTCCCTGGATCTGAGTGGGTACACTTCTCTGATCCACTGTGCGCGCTCCTCTCTGTCTCTCAACGATCGGTGGGGGGTGGTTTTGGGTTTGTGGGACGAGATGGTGAAGAAGGGGATCACCCCTGACAGTGATACAGCGGTAGGGATGTTGAAAACGTTGGAGTTGTTTGAGAGTGATCAGTTGGGGATGCAACAGGGGTGGGATCAGTTGTGTCCTCGCCTGAGGGCAGCAGGGATCGATTTGACAGAGCTGCATGTTGCGATCCCCAAACAGCTCCTGAGGTACATCAACCCCATCCCGAAAGCCCATCTCTGGGATGGTTTCCATTCCAGTTTGGACGTCGGGGGTGCTGTAGGGGAAAATTCGTTTGTGCCCGCCCCTCTTGTAAATCAGTCTCCCGCCGCTGGGGAGATGGACGAGAACCAGCGCGTAGCCCTGCTCAGTTCCGCGCTTTCCGAATGCCTGAAGGGGGGGGAGGGAAGCTGGAGTTGGGAGGCCCTAGATCGCATGTTGGCAGAGGTGAAGAGGAGTGGGCTGAGCCCTGACACGGGAACATACACCCTCTTGCTCCGTTCATTGAACTCGTGCCTAGAGGCCGGAAAGGAGCGCTGGGCTGGTGCTCTGAATATTGTACGTCATATGGACTTACAGGGTGTCCAGGCAGACTGGGGTGTGTGTCTAGGGGTAATCAGTGCAGCGAGGGGGGAGCCTTTGCAGTCCGTTGTTCCTGTTGTTCTCCGCCTCATCGATCAAGCCGCTTCGATGGAGAGGCACTCCACTGCCCCGTCCTCCCAACCCCCTCCCTCCCAACCCCCTCCCTCCTTTCATTCGACCCCAGAGGAGGGAGAGAGAGCTCCGGCCGATCCTAGCGTGTGGTCTGCAGTGATTGCGTGTGTTGTCGAAAACTGCACAGGGGTCCTCGTTTGGGATCTGGTGAATTCGATAGCCGATTTGATGAGGAAAGTTAGGGTCCGTCCTTCGATCGAGATTGCGAATTATCTTCTCATCGTCTCACGTGGAAGTACACACCGACGGCTAGCAGTTCCCTCCCAATGGGAAAACCTCCAAGCCACAATTCTGACTCTCCGAGCAGCGACTGGTTCGCTGACAACCCCTGAAGCAACAGCAACAGCAACCGAAACAGACCCGTCTGATCTGGATGCGGTCGTATGTGACATCGTTGCCGGACTTGAGTCAGAGAGGGATGGGTTGAGCGTTCGAAAACGACGTTCCTCTCTGATCCTCGAATTTGTCCTCTCACTAGTCATGGCTGGGAAAGGGGAGGTAGCATTGGGGGTGGCTGAACACGCCATCAAGACGGAAGAGATTGACACGGGTGCAGAATTTTGCGTCTCCCTTTTGAGATGCTTTGCACAAGCCCTCGAGCTGATCGCTTCCTCAGGCGCGTCTGATCCCATTCCGACACTTGAGACTCTCATGCGTTACTTCCGAAATCTCAGAAGCAACGGGGTTAGGCTGTCTGTGCATGTCCACCGTGAGATTCTGCGTGCCGTCTCTGTCTCCTCCCCGCTGTGTAGAAGTGCGTGGGAGTGTGCAGAGGAGATTTTCTCTGACATTCCTGTTGCAATCCCAGATGAGGAGTTCCGTGCAGGGGGGAGGGGAAGCAGACAAATTCAGGTTCCCTCCATGTCCATGAAATCGAACATGTATGCATCGCTCGTGGGGGCATATGCCGGGGCACCTGGGGGCGCGGAGTGGGCCCGTGCAGTTCGTGCCTACAGGCAGATGGTAAGGGAGGGTATTACAGCTTCATTTTGTCAGCGGTTTGTACTCGGTGCGGTTTTTGTTGCGCTATCGAGGGCGAATAGCGGCACCCCCGTTGAGGCCTACCACCTTCTGATGAATGACGCACGCCCCCTCCTGGAGGAGCCCCTAGATCATTCTGGCTTCAAGCTCAGGTTGGGCATCATTAGTGCCAACGGGGCTTGGCCAGGGGGGCCAAGGGTGAACAAGATCATCGAGGTTGTCAGATCGGCAAGGCGTTCGGCTGTCTCCCTCAGCCGTCGCCCTCACTTGTCCGATGCAGACCTCCATAAGCACATGTGGCGGGTTGTGTCGAAGTCCATCAAAACCCTGTCAGACATCCCAGTGCCCACTGCAGATGATTTCAAGGCAGGAGTCGAAATAGCAGCATGCGCACCGCCAGCACCACCGCCCTCTGTCCACGACACGCCCACTGAAAGGGGGTACAAGGGTGGCAGCAGGGCAGTGAGGGGGCATGCCAGGCGGGGGGGTCAGGGGAAATCAGAATCCTCTGAGAGAGAGTACAGTTCCTTTAGCTTCCTCGGGGAGACGTTGGCTGACCTGCTCATTGCTGTGACAGAGAACGGAAGCGTTGATCGTTCCGATGTATCCCTCCTAGAATATATGAAGCAACGAGGAGCAGCAACACACATCGCCACCATTGTCACCATGGCAACGCGCCTGTCCTCAACCGCCGAAATCGCAGCAGCACATCCGTTCCGACTTCTCTGGCTGCTCCGACACGCAGAGGCAGTCGCAGGAGCCGCTCCCCTGTCTGTGTACACCGCTGTGCTCACATCCCTTGCAGCTGTGCAGGCACCCTGGGCAGGCCAGGCTGCTTTGTCTGTCCTTCGTCGAATGGCACACAGCCACGGGGTGTGTCCTGATTTTCTCAGCTTTCAGCTGACCCTGGATGCCCTTGAGGGCGGGGGGGGGGAAATCGGCAGTTTCGTTGAGGCCGTTCTCGAGCTGATAGCCGACTTTGGAGGGGGGTATGATAGGGAGTGGGTTTCAAATATCTTGGTCAGACGTATCTTTTCCGCCCTTGAAGGAACCACAGGGAGTGGGAGAGCGGCACTCCGTGTGTTTTCAAAACTTGATTCGTTGAAATTGGCCGAATCCTGCCTTCCGGGTCCTACCCTGGTCTTCCTTCTGAATCTGATCGCATCGGATCAGGAGAGTGAGGGGACGGAGGGGTTGTGGGAGGATGCGATGAAAGTTTGGAGGTGGACACTCTCACTGCCTGTGAGCACACACCGCACAGCTGCACCCTCCCGTGCTAGCCCCCAGGTAGCGATCGCCCTCCTGCGTGTCCTCTCGAATGCAAAGGGAGACGGGGGAGTCCGCGCGGCTTCTGGGCTTTTGGAAGAGTGGGTGGGTCTAGGGGGGGCACCGTGGGGTGTGGGAGAGGGGGGGTCTCAGGAAAGTGTGGTAAGAGGGGTTGTCAGAGCATTTGCATCAGTTGCATGCAAGTGCAACGACTGGAATGAGGGTAGAAAGCTGTTGCTGCGTCTAACGGAGACGGCCCCTCAGTGGGCAGGGATGACGACAAAAAAGGCATTCCACATAGGTCTCTCAGAGGTGGCACGTCACAAAGATGGTATTGAAAGGGCCCGTGACATTCTGACTGAGATGCGAACGAGAAGCGGTGAGGAGCTGCAGGTGGCAGATTTTTGCCCCGTCATTGCGTCTTATGCCGCAGCGTGCAGAAGGGAAACGACGGAGACGAGGCTGGCACTCCTCAGAGAGTCAGTTGAGATGATGATCCGTCAAGGTCCGCAGGGAGTGGTGCCTGACGGTAAGTTTATCCTTTTTTTGACGAAGAAAATCCAGAACATCGGGGACCAGTTTTGTCTCCCAGAGGTATACTGGCTCATCGGGCTCGTAGAAGAGTTCGAAATCAATTTGCACTGGTCTCAGGCGAGCACGCTGATCAGCCTGCTCATATGGGGTTCACCTTCCCCCTCTTCTCCAGCCGAGCAAGAAGGAGAACCGTCCGAGAAGGCCGTTGCAGGTCTTCGACTTGTAAAGGCACTCAGACAGTTTTCCTGCAATGTTGACCTCAGCACCATGTCAGACATTCTATGGGTGTTTGGGGGTCCAGGCTCCGGGCCGTCTGACTGGCAGCTGGCTTTGGATTTTTTCCGGGGTCTGAAAAAAGAAGCAAGAGGAAAGAAAAATGGGTGGAAGCCCGGGGTGTTGCATTACCAGTTTCTCTTCCAGGCTCTTGCCCGAGCATCCAGCTCGGGTTTCGAGAATGCTTGGGTAGTCTCTCTCCTCCTGCGTGAGGAGATGCTGCTTGAAGACAAGCTCGATCCAGATGCTGTCGGATCCACAGCACTTCTCGCCTCCCTCAAAAGAGCCCCCCGTCCCCACACATACCCATGGGAGTTGGTTGTCGATTTGATCGAGGGGCAAAAGAAGCGGGGGGTGATTCCAACGGCCTCATTCTATGAGCTTGCACTCCATGTGTTGGCAAATGCGGGCACAACTCAGGGCCCCCCCGACATTCCTCTTGCGTTAGACCTGTATGAAGAGATGGTCTCCTTGAGGGGAGTGTCAGGTAAAGGGGTCACGAAAGTCCTCGCCTGTCTGAGCCGAGGGTCAGACCCCAACGCTGTCCCGGCAGCGGAGAGAATTTTCGACGCTGCGACACAGGAGATCCCTGCTCTTGCTTCTGACCCGACAGTGGTCTCTGGCATGATTGCAGTGTATGCAAAATGTCCGGAGTGGTCCCTGTGGCGTCGAGCCCTTTCTCTGTACGAAGGGTTAGATCGGTCTGGCTCGCTGTCAGCCCTCAGCGCTCTCTTTCGGGCCCTCGCAAGGGCTCCGGGGGCCAGTCGTTGGCGGGCAGTCCTGTCGATGTATGATCGCCACAGGAGGGGGGGTCATTCTGTTGACAGCCCCGTGCTCTTTGATGCCATCCTCGAGGCCCTCGAGATGGCAGACGAGCCGGTGTCGGACGTGGGAAAGAAGATTCTGATGGACGCCCGGGAGGTTGCATCGAGGGGGAGGGAGATGGTGATGAAACAGGGGCATTATGTTCGTTACTTTCGAATTCTTTTGAAGTCTCTCAAGCAGGAGGCAGGGACAGGTGTGCAAGAATTGATGAGAGAGCTTCGAATCATGTGCAGTGAGAATGTGTCACCGCCTGGCATTTTCTACACCTGTTTGCTCTTTGCGGCTGAGCAGGAAGGGGTGGATGTGCCGGGAAGAGTGGCACTGTTAGAAGAAGTCGGCGCAGTGGTCCGGGGTGCGGGTTTGGCCCTTTGGCCTCGACTGAGCGAAGTGATTGCACTTCTGCAGATCTCATCGGGGCAGCCTGGAGGTTTCCCTTTTGACCCTGAAGAGGTGGTGAGTGCATCATCGCACGATGCAGAGCTGCAGGTCCTCCGTCCTGGGGCTGCTGAGATCAGAGAGCACTTTGAAGCAGAGGGAGGGGGGGGGGTTGCAGAAGAGGGGAGAATAAGTGAGGGTTTGGGGGAGAGAAGGAAGAGCGTTGTCCGAAGTTTGATGGCACCTAGAGATGTGTTGGTGCCGTTCTCGAAGGCAGTGGGTGAGGGAGAAGAAGAAGGGGGGTGGGGCGGGATGGAGAAAGGAGCGGTAGAAGAAAGAAAGGGAGTTCAAAGGTCGACAGAGCAGCAGTCAGGCCTGTCATCACAGTCAGTAGGGGGTGAGAAGCGGCCTCTCATGTCTGTGCAGGAGGGTGGGGTGCAGGGGGAAAGTAAGGCAAGAGAGAGAGGAGAGAGCACTATTCGAGTCGAGGGGAAGGGAGGGGAAGAGAGGGTGGAGGAGTCTCTTGGGGTGTTTGAAGAGACGCTGACTTTCAGTCAAGGGGGTACACTTTCAACCTTGCGAGAAAGAGGAACAGAAAGGGAGGTGGTGGCAAAAGGGGAAGCGACCATTCTGTTCGAGAGACCGGATTCAGATAGCGTATTGGAGGCTGTGGAAGCGGAGCAGTTGAGGTCCCTTTTAGGTTCTTTCGACAGAGGAAAGGGGAGGGGAAGGAGGAGGGCACCGGAGGAAGAGCTGTTTAGAAAACAAGGAAGACAAAGAGCAAGGGGCAAGAATTGGCGTAGAGGTAAGGCAAGCGTAGCGCCCCAACCGCAGAGATCCGTGCCTTGATACAATGACTGACGGTTGTATTTGTCTAGTTAGTAGTAGACGAGCGGGGGAGTGGGGGAAGAGAGCTTGTTGGCCTCTGGCTTCGCATGGGGTGCTCAGCAGGGTGTGAAAGAGAAAAAAAAAGAATCAAAGTCGTCCATCCATGGTTACTCCGTCCTCCTCCCTCTCTGTTCATGATGCATGGTCGGTAAAATAGTAGTGAAGTGATCAATAATTCTGTCATGTCTTGTGGTCTCGTTTCTTCTTTTCTCTCTTTTGTGCCATTACGATGAGTGACTGGTTTGTCACTTCTTCTTTCCGTGCCTAGCCCCTCCGTGGCATTAATGCAGGAGGGAGGGAGGAGAGGACGCGGATTCTCCTCCTCTGTGGCCGTGCTTGCGGTGTTCTCTCTCTCTCTCTCTCTCTCTCTCTCGCTCGCTCTCTCTCTCTCTCTCTCTCTGTCTGTGTGTGTGTGTGTGTGTCTTTGTTATATTAATATTTGTGGCTCTCCCTCCTCTTCCTGAATGTATGTAAGTCCGGGCCTCTTCTCTTCATGCAACGACCATCCGTCTGAGCGGTTCGTTTTTTCTGTTTGTCTTCGAAGCTGCAGCCTGATTTGAATCGCACTTCTGCCAGTTGGTCTGTATTATTGGTTGTGGCAGAAAGGAGGGAGGTGGGGAATAAAGAATGCGTTTCTGTCAGCGGCAGCGGAGAGAATGGGACCCTGTCACTTGTCTTTTGGACACGTGAGGACAGACAAAGGGACGGGAGACGGAAGCAAGAAAGGGGGGCGAGAGCCTGTTTGATGTTCTCAGCCCTTCTTTTTGCATTTGGCTATTTCCCCCCCTCGCAAGTTTTCGTTTTGCTTCCTCCGCTTTCATCCCTGTAAGAAACCTCAGAAAGAAAGGAAAAGCAATGTAGAGGGGGGGGGAAGCGGGCATGCTCCGTCTGCTCAAGCGTGAGTGCTTGCGCGTTCTGGATTCCGATTGCTTGCGCGTTGAGTGCTTGCGCGTTAAACTTTGTGTGCTCGCGGTGTTTCATAGCAAGTTCATTTGTTTTTACATGCATTCCACGTATTTCCAATTCAAGTGCCTGGCCGAACTTCATGTGCTCTCTTTTGTTTGACAATGATGTGCTCTCCCTCCCTCCCTCAGTGTCTCTGTGTGTGTCTCTCTCTGTCCGGGGAGACTCCTTTCGCGAGTCTCTAAGCAAGCTTTTTAAATGAGACAGAAGCCGTTTTTGCTTCTTCCTCTCTCCCCCATCGTCATTCCACTTCCTCGTTTCCTCGACAGACCTGCCCTTGGACTTGCGCTCCGGTCGACATCGTGACTTTGTACAAGTAGCAATCGATATGCTCATATGATCGATGACGATGAATTTGGACTGCGAGGAGGAGCGCTGCTTTGGGGCAACCAAATTGTGGAGGGTGCTTGTGTGTGCAGATGGCGCATAAAGAAATGCCGTGTCTTCTCCCGCTCTTTGCGCATGCCGATAGATTCAGACTGTACGTCAATAGAGCCACATTTTGGTCCCCGGAGCCCAAACAGGCTGCCCGGCGGCCCGTGCCTACTCCACTCTGTCACTCTGAAATCTGGAACTATAGCGGTGAGTTGAACTTGTCTTATGACAGACTTGTGCTTCGGTGTGGATTACTACACGGATACTAGAGCCCCCTCAATATCATTCTGGTATATTAATTCTCTAGTATGACTACGACTATGACGCGCCATCGTCATCCATATCCAGAGTAAGCTGGATACTTCTAACGTTAGGTAGGGAACTAGGTAGGGAAAAGTTGTTATTTTCTAGGATGTCATGCTAGTACACTGCCCTAATCAACACTTTTCCTAGCACTTCTCTAGTAAGAGTTCTAGAAAGAGTTAGATAAGAGTTAGCAGGTCAAATTAACAACCTTTAACAGTTAAGTTGAAGTATTCATATCTTAGCCTAGCTCTTAGCATCTTTAGTATGAGTTTATGACGCTAAGTTTATTAAAAATTACTAGAAAAATTATTGTTAGAATTACTATTGAAAATACATATGTTAATTAAATCTATGTGAATCCTTAGCTAGTTTATAATATAATCTACTAGGTAGACTAGCTAGAGAGACTAGCTAGAGAAGCAGCAGTTGACTCCTCGAAAGTTTGGCAATGGAACAGGAAAATCAAAACACAGAGGGGAGGGGATAATAATAAACCCGCGGCATCTTCCTTCACTCAGTTCTGGGCTGGGGTCTTCGACGGTCCTGGTCTTCCGCCTGCACCTGTTGGGCTGGCCTTTCCCCCTCCTTCTCAGCCCGCCTTCTCTATACACATGATTGAGGAAACACTGAAAGGAATTGACTCAAAGAAGGCGTTGGGTTTGGATGGGGTTGGCCCCTGTCACCTCTCATTATGTTTTAGTTTTTCTCCTCTCTCCCGCTTGCTGCTCTTTGTCTTTTTCAATTTGTTTCACCTTTTTTCTTTTTGGCCTGAACGCTGGAATGTATTGCGCATTGCTCCCATCTCCAAGGGCCCGCCGAGTCTTGACTGTAATGAATGGCGCCCGATCCACATTGTGGGGCTTCTGGATAAGATTTTTACTTTATTGATGGACTCAAAGATCAGGAAAGAGGTGAAAATTGACGAAAGGCAGCTCGGCTTCAGACAGGGAGTAGAGACAAGGGAGGCCTTCGCTGCTTTGTCTTCGTTAATTCTCAGCTCCAAAAACAAGAAGAGCCCTCTGATTGCCCCGTTTGTTGATTTCAGCAAGGCGTTTAATACAGTTCCTCGGGTTAAAATGTTAGAGAGGCTCAGGGAGGAAGGGGTAAGCCAAGCCAATGTTTGGATGATTCATTCGATGTATAGTTAGGTGAAGGCTCGCGTGGATGGGGCAACAGAATGTTTTCCAGAAGGCGGAGGAGTGAAACAAGGCGATCCTCTCTCTCCTCTCCTCTTTTTTCTTTTCATTAACAATCTGTATAAGTCTGTCAGCTCTGATAATGAAAACAGGAATCAAAGCTCGGTTGGGGGCACTGATAGAGAGACTCCTGTCAGACTGTCTGACGTTTTAATTGAAAGCATCGGGTACGCTGACGATCTTGTTCTGTTTGCCCACAGTGCTTCAGACTTGCAGAAACGTCTGTCTCGCCTCGAGGACTATTGTAAGGAGCACGGCCTGAAGGTGAATTTAAAAAAGACAAAAGTTATGCGTCTCTCCTCCCCCCACTCCGACCTAGTGCCCCGGACCCCTTTTCTTTATGAATGCAGACCAGTAGAAGCGGTGAGTAAATATAAGTATTTGGGCAACTGGGTTTTTGAGGACGGGGACCTTAGCAAGACAGTCGAAGCCCGCATTGAGGCGGCAAAGAAGGCACTGGGGGCTGTGTTTGGTACTCTCTCTTCTTTGGGCTTTGTTTCCTCCTTTTCTAAAATTACTTTGTTCAAGGCCCTCTGGCTACCAGTTGCGCTGTATGGACTGGAAACAATCCCGCTGAGAAAGATAGATATTGCTTGCCTCGATGCTTTACAATTATGTTTTGTTCGATGTTGTTTTGGTTTCTCTAAGACTTATCACTTCTTTGTTTCGCCTTCCCTTCTCTCTCTCTCTCTCTTGAGCCATTCAGTTCTCTACTTAGTAAGCTGAGTGGGGGCTTCATCTAATACATTAAATCGATCGACCGTGCTCTACCCCGGGCAGTGTGGAATGAGTGCTTGGCTGGCTCGTGCGAACCCTTCGTTAAAACAGTAAAATGGCTGGCCGTTCCATTAGATTGCTCCCTTTTGTGGCCTCCATTGCCAAACACGGTCACCGTGGGGAATAAGTTTAAAAGGAAGGGCAAGGGTAGAAGGAAAAGGGCAGCAAAAAAGATCGTGGAGGGTGCCTGGCTGTTCGACTGGTTGAAAAAAGAAACTAGAAACGTTAGAGACAGAGACGGAATTTTCCCCCGCCTTGCGGATCTCTCCCCTTTCCAGTCAGAGAATCTGACCAGACAGCGTTTGGCCATGCACCTTCTGTGTGAAAGGAAATGGCGTCCAAGAAGTGAAATGATAGAGTGCAGTGTTGAACCTCTGCCAAAGAGTCTGCTGCAGTCCTCTGCAGGCTTTCGTACGCTTTTCAGGGCTCTCACAGGGGGGGATATAGATAGAACCCAACTAGAACGGCTGTGCGATAAATGTTTGTCCCCCTCGCGTATGATCAAAGATGAAGTTCATGTCCTGACGGAGTGTAAGAACACAGAAAGGGAACGGAACAGGCTGAAAGAACTGTACGAAATTGTGAAGCAGAGAGCGTTCATTAACATAAGAATACAGATTGCACAACGCGTTGCAGGTGCAACCGGGAGGGGCACTTCTGATAATAAGAAAAAAATGAAGGATATGGTGTTGCTGTTGTACACAATCCTGCCTAGAAGCGGTTCCAAAGCTATAGCCGACTATCTCAAGAAGGTTCATTCTGTCGATAAGGCAAGTTGAGGCGAATCAATCCGACTGGCATGCAGGCTTTCTCACCCCCCCCCCCATGAATGTGTACTCTGGGTTGTCCTCAAAGCCTTGTTAGTGGCTTGGGATTTGACGTCACTAAATCTAAGATTTAACCCTCAATCATTATTATTATCACTCTGTCACTCTGAAATCTGGAACTATAGTGGTGAGTTGAACTTGTCTTATGACAGACTTGTGCTTCGGTATGGATTACTACACGGATACTAGAGCCCCCTCAATATCATTCTGGTATATTAATTCTCTAGTATGACTATGACTATGACGCGCCATCGTCATCCATATCCAGAGTAAGCTGGATACTTCTAACGTTAGGTAGGGAACTAGGTAGGGAAAAGTTGTTATTTTCTAGGATATCATGCTAGTACACTGCCCTAATCAACACTTTTCCTAGCACTTCTCTAGTAAGAGTTCTAGAAAGAGTTAGATAAGAGTTAGCAGGTCAAATTAACAACCTTTAACAGTCAAGTTGAAGTATTCATATCTTAGCCTAGCTCTTAACATCTTTAGTATGAGTTCATGACGCTAAGTTTATTAAAAATTACTAGAAAAATTATTGTTAGAATTACTATTGAAAATATATATGTTAATTAAATCCATGTGAATCCTTAGCTAGTTTATAATATAATCTACTAGGTAATCTTTAATAGATAATCTACGTATATTCTAGTACATTAACGTGATCTACACACAGCTCATAATAGCCTCATATGATGATTATCAGATGATACTGAAAACTGGGATAAAAAACGTGAATCGTTACGTGATGAAAACGGGAAAATACTATTATGAATACTCCTATCCTGAGTCCTAGCAATGCTCATAATGTTATATGTTACATAGCTAGTTACTCGGCTAGTTATTAGGCTAGTCTGAGGTGAAGAAGTAGTGAGTGATGTGAGTGTTTGAATTTTCAGAAAAAAAAGTTATGCGTGTAGTCTAGCATGTAGTAGATATGTCGTGGAAAGATATTAAGACCTTCGACAGTTTTTTGTTGTGCACATGTTCTAAGATTCATCCTCTTTTCTGGGATAAGGCATTACAGAGGATGTTTGTGAGTTCGTCGTGCTCACTAGTATCCTCGGCGTAAGCGCGCCTACACATCTGGCATGCCACATCGCACCTCGGCACGAAGTCGCATGCTCTGTTGCCTTGGCCGTCAACCATAGTCGGGTCAGCCCCCTCCTCAAGCAGGATCTCGACGACTTCCTGGTTGAGGGATGCAGCAGCAGCCATGAGAGCTGTGGTCCCATCCCGATCGGCCACATTCACATCTGCGCCCTCTGTAAGCAGGGTCTTTATCACATCGGCGTGGGCTAGGTCGTGGCTGCGAGAAGCCGCTGCAATTAGAGCTGTGCACCCATCTCCATCAACTGCATTCACATCTGCTCCCTTCTCCAGCAGCATCTCTACTACGTAGTCGTGACCCTCTCTGGATGCGGCAATCAGCGCTGTGCAACCATCTCCGCCCACCACATCCACCTCTGCTCCTGCTTCAATCAGCGCGGCAACACAATGGCCGGCATAATCGCTGCCCCCACATGCTGCCAAGAGAGCTCTGCGCTGATCCCGATCGACTGCGTCTACGTCTGTCCCCTTTTCAAGCAGGGTCCTTACCACGTTGGCGTTGCCGCGTTGAGACGCCCAAATGAGTGCTGTGCATTCGTCTCCGTCAACCCCATTCACATCTGCTCCCGCTTCAATCAGGAGAACAACGCAATTCCTGGCATCAGTGTCCCCCCCCTTTCTGTCCCTCCAAAAGATTCCCGATGCCGCAATCAGAGCTGTCTCCTCATTCAAAGCCGCTGCGTGCACATTTGCCCCCCTTTCAAGCAGGGTCCTTACCATATCGGCATTGCAGCTTTCAGATGCTGCAATCAGAGCTGTGCGCCTATCTCTGTCGACCCCATTCACATCTGCCCCCTTTTCAAGCAACATCTCTACAATTTTGACGTGGCCCTTTCCAGATGCGACAGTCAGGGCGTTGCGCCCATCTTCATCCACCGCATCCATGTCTGCCCCCCCTTCAATCAGGGCGGCAATACAATCGGGTGCATCAAAGTAGCCCCCACATGCTGCAATGAGAGCTGTCTGCTGATTCCGATCGACTGCGTGCACATTTGCCTCCCCCTTCAAGAGGGCTTTCACCACGTCGGTTCTCCCCCAATCAGACGCCCTCATCAGGGCTGTCTGCCCCTTTGCATTGACTGCACTCACATCTGCCCCCGCTTCAAGCAGGATGCCAGTGCACCCACCGCTAGACGACAGCATGAGAACTGTGTCACCTTCATATTTATCGACTGAATTCACATCTGCCCCCCCCTTTACAAGCGCTTTTACCACCTCGGTATGGCCATTTGCAGATGCCTCCATGAGAGCTGACCGCTTCCAATATCCAGCTTGACAGTTCACCTCTGCCCCTGCCTTCAGGAGGGCCTTGACTATTTCGGTGTGGCCATTCACAGAGGCCAAGAAAAGCGAGGACCGCCCCTCTTTGTCGACTGCATTGACACCAACCTTGTCGAGTCTCTCCAGCAGGCTGAGGACAGCCTCAGTGTTGCCCCACTCAGAGAGCAGCATCAGAGCTGAGGTTCCCTTTTTGCAGATAGCACTGGCATCTGCCCTCGCTTCAAGGAGCACTTTCATCATACTGGTATTGCCATGATCAACGGCCAAATACAGTGCGGAAAGGTGATGACTTTCTTCCATCACATTCGGATTGGCCCCTGCACTCAGGAGGGCTTTTGCAACCTCGGTGTGGCCAGCGGCTGAAGCCCACATGAGAGCCGTCAAGTGCCAGTTTGTCTTCATATTCTGAGAAGAAATCCTCACTTGAACGGAGGCACCGAAAGCAAGCAGCCGCGTAGTTGCTGCCAGAGATCCCTCCCTTGCAGCTAAATGGAGAGCGGTTAAGAAGAAATTTCCGTCTCTGTTTCTGCTATCCTCGGGATCAGATGTTTTCTCATCAGCCACCAGTCCGTTGATGTGACTACCGAGGCGCAGAAGGAGCAGCAGATCTTCTCCCCTGCCTTCCTCAATCAATGTCTTTACCGATCCGTGAAGCTCGCGCGCAGAGACGGGCAGAAAACGTCGCACGTTCTTCAACACCATCGGTGTCAGCTGAAACAGGAAAGCATCGTGAGCTGCCATCTTCGAGTTGGATGGTGTCAATTCTTGTCACGTCGAAACCAGGCAGAGCAATAAGGATAGTGATATCAACACCAGGTGCCAATGAAGAGTCCAAGTGTGTGGGGGAACGTCAAGCGAGGCAGTAACGCGGTTGCGGTCGTCAAGAATGGTTCAGGGACAGCCTATATAGCTGCAACTAGCAGACTGAGCCGATCCGATTATTCGCTGGGTTTAGGTGCGTTGCAAGGGTTTACTTGCATGCTCGCCGCGGCCCACCGGCCGCTCCAACACGTCCTACATCATTCCCACACTGGCATGCAGGTGCTGCCTGAGGATGCCTGAGCAACCTCGGCGGTTACAAGGACGTCCAAAGACGCTGACGGCGACTAATATTAGAATGAAAACCTAAGGCTTCACATCGAACTACTATAGGTTGAATCTGGATGTAGAAAAAACAGAGTCTAAGACACTAGATTGAAATATTAGCTACAATATTCAATTAATCAATTACTAGCATTTCTAGCAATTATATGTTTACTATAATTTGCTAAGATGACGTTCGTTAGCGTACATTAGCGTTCGTTCATATTCGTTCAAAATTAAAAAAATCATGAATGCCAATCTTCACATAAAACTTCGAATTTACTTTTAACCCTGTCATTGCTTTGATCTACTTTGATCTTTTATAAATTGAGATTCAAAATTTTCATATAATTTTCAATCAGCTTCATTTAAGGGCATATTGAATTTAACCTCCAAAACTCAAACAAGCAAAACAACAGCTAACCGTATGATACGCACCAGTAATTGAATTTAGTACCAAAAGAATGATAACAGTACTCTACAGTACTCGATTGTAACAAGCTGAAGAATCCCGGACCAGATCGAGCCTTGAGCCTGAAAACCTTTTCACCAATGTTTTTCAACCATAAATCACAAATGGAAAACTGGAGGAAGAACCTTAGAAACGAGCAGGACGCCTCCTCCCTGCAACACAATTATCGCGGGGGCACGTAAAGGTAACGCAAGGTCCATGACAAGGTTAAGGGGCGATCGAGCTAGTGAAATTCTGAATCTCCAACACCAGCTGAACAAAAGAGGGGACCTTCTGCACCCTTCTCCGGACGGCTCTGGAGTACTCTGGAGCTCGATAAGGCTTCACATCCATTGCTTGAAGAAACCAAAAGGCCTCAATAAAATGCCCTCCCCTCACGTACACCCTACCTATCTGACGTGTACCAAGAAAGTACGAAGAAAGGCAGAAAAAAGAAGACCAGCTGACCTGTGTACTTAGAGTCTGTCTTGACAACCTTCCCCTGCGCGAAAAAGAAAGTCAGACGAGACAATGAAAGTGGGGACACAAGACGAGACAAGAGGGTGTGTGAAAATCTAGGAGCGTCGATTGGTTGGCCTATCCACCCCTCTGTTTGTCCATGTCTCACTCCGTCTGTTTGCCCGTTCTGCTGCCATCTATCCGACCGTATGTCTCCTGGTAGTCTCGTGAAAGATCGAAGGCGAAGCAGGTAGAGTCGCTGCAGTGTGTGTGCTTACCACCGACTTCCATGCCTGCAGATTTTTGTTCCTTCTTTTGGTCGTCCGTTGCAACTCTCTTTTGTTTCGCTGAACGAAAAAGACTGAAGAAAAGTCAACGGGTCGTGACTCTGCCCCGCAGGTTGGCATTGATCAAAACGAGTTGCACACAATGGTTGAACGGCCTCTGAGTACGCTTGTCTTCTGGAAGCAGCGTTCAGGAGTACAGTGAAGAGATCATGAGAAGAAGGCCTGAAACTCTTTAAAGCTCTTTCCCCCGTCATACCTGTCGTCGGTGTCTCTCCTTCTTCTGGATCACCCAGTCTTTGCCCTTGACCTTCGACGCTGCCTTTGCTGCTTTTCTGTTCACTCTCTCCCTCTCTCTCCCCGACGACCGCGCTGTGGCCTCTCGTGCCTCGTCCTCTGGAACACCGTCAAGCGCCTGCAGGCACTCAGGAGGCAGAGGAAGGGGGGGGAAGGGCAAAGGGCAGCTTCCATTTCCATGCCCCTTAAACGATCGATCGAGTTGTTCCAACGGACAGCGAGATCCTTTGCGGGATCAGTAGAGCTGAATCGAATCGAGAGTTGCTACGTCTTTCCATACTTCCCCAAATTGAAATAGAGATGGTATTCCCCTTTGGCTAGAAGGCAGGTGCTAACTGTTCAGAGATACTTGCTTGCTTACTTGCTTTGCGTCTCTGCACCTTGAGGATTGTTCTCTTTGCTTCTCCTCTTCCACTTCTTCTTCTTCTTCTTCTTCTTCTGTCTTCCTCTTCTGTCCCTGTGCACACACGCACCAGTCCTGGTGGACCCAACTCACCTTGGGCATCTGGGGGGGGACGGAGACAAATCCAGCGTAGAGACACAGGAAGTACCTGCAGAGCAGGAAAGACAAGAAGAGAGGGATCGGACTTTCTTTCAAGGATTCGAGACAGACAAGGGGATAAATGACGCGCAGTGATGCAGACAGCAGACAGGGCAGCGCTTCAGGAAGGAGTGAGCGAAACACACAGTGAAAAGCGAAGCCGTGACTCGCGTCCGCTTCCCCCCCACCCTCACTTTTTGGCTCTCGTCGAATTCGGATAGTCTACCACCAAGCCTCCACCGAACCCTGCAGACAGGCAGACAGACACACACGCAGGCACGAAGACAGACAGACAGACACACATGCAGGCAAAAGGACAGACAGATCGACACTTGTGTATTCGGAGGTGAAGGACAAACTGCGGGTAGGGACGCTCTCAGACGGCGTAACCAAATACTGTGATTCTCTTTTCTAAGCGAATGAGCCACACCGACTTTGCATCTAGAAACACACGACGTCCCCAGAAGGTCAGCCACAAACGTGCCAGCCAAATGAATCCTCAAAGACCCCCCATCAATCGCAGAGGCATACTGACACGCTGCTGTGGTGCTCTAAAGAAACAAACGTGAGAGAATCAGGAGTTGTTCAATCAGGTGCCGTCGGACCTACCGTTTCTCATTGCGGCTGCGGTGATCATTTCAACCTGTGAGGGCGTCTCTGGATAAAACTGGAGCGCCTGCGTTCACTCGGGAAGGAGGCGAAGCAAACGAGGGTCAGTCAAAGAAGGCGGTAATGACTGTCAAAGGAAAGCAAAGAGGAAGGAAAGATGGAAAGAAAGAAAAAAGAGATGGGAAAAGAAGCTGAAATGGTCCTGCTTCAGTTTGTGCAGTTGATTACAGGCGTCTCCCACAAGTAACAACCCAACCCTCCACGGCCCCCAAACCCACCCACCGCTCTTCCCCCCCTGGTCAGACAGTTGTAGAGGGACTTGAAGAAAGCGCACAGACGTTTGAAGGGCTCGTGGCCTTTTCTGTCCGCGTTGCACAACCATTGGATTGCAGAGATGCTGCGAAAGAGACGAAGGAAGCAAAGATGCACGGAAATGATTGATGGAAGAAATGGAGGTGGAAACAAGCCTCCGTCCGAAGAGCCTCATCAACAATTGTAAATTCAGACTCCGCAGCAGTTTATATTCAATCCAGCTTCCTTCCCTTCAGGGCATGATGAACGCATTAATTGTCCGTCTGTTCCCCTACTTCGCTTCTCAGAGAATCCGTGCTCTTCCTCAATTCACGTGTGGTCACAAACCCTCCCCGAAAAGCACATACAAGAAGGAAAACGCACCTGATGACTCCGTCAAAAACTCCAGGCCGAAAGCCGAACCCTGAGGGAGAGGGACGGGAGAAATGAACACGAAACAAACAGAAAACAGGAAATGAAGTACGCTACGGCTTTCAGTCTGCGCGCATCGATCTGATAGAATAAGAAGGAATAGAAACTTTCCTCTGTATGAGAAGATTGAATTGCTTTAAGTCAGGGAGGCACAAAAAGAGCCCAGCAGAAGTATGTGTGAGCACAGTGGGGAAAGATGTCTCTCTGCATGAGGTAAAATAAAAGAGGGACCCCCCGACGAACCAACCTTGGCCGGCATCTCCCAGCATGATGTCTCCTTCCACTTCTCTATTTCGAGCGACTTCTGCAGAGAAAAGCATTTGTTGTCATAAACAAGATCAACTCGTGGCTTTCTAGAAAAGGGGACCAGCACACCTGCTGTTTGTCTTCCTGCCTGTCCATCCGAAAGACACTCTCTCTCTCTCTCTCTATCTATCTATCTATCCCGCCGCCCCTCCCCACCTTGTCTTCCTCGCTCACTGGCTCTCTCGTCCCTGTCTTCTTCACGCAACTGACCCAACATGGCTTGCGAGATGTCCACCCCAACCCACGTGTGTCCCTTCTCACTGAGAACGTCCCCCGAAATCCCACTGCCACACCCAACGTCCAAGATCATGCAGGGTCTCTGCATGCACACGGATTCAAAGGAGAACGAGAAGAAAGAAACAAATGGTCCAGCGATAACGGACCGACACAGTCAGAGGAAGAAGCCAGGACAACGACAGAGAAAGAGCAGCTCTCTTCGGGGGAGACGGAGTGCTGGAAGGAAGGGGGAGGGGAGCCGAATTTTGAAGGTTCTTGAGCTACAGGAAGAGACGGAGAAGCTTCGCAGCATGGCCAGTGATCAACGTACGTCAGGCAAGAGGAGGAGCTCCACTGCTCTCTCTGACATCCTGGACTGGATCTCAATCATACGCGAGCTGCTGGCGTACTTGTCAGCCTCCTCCTCATTGTAGAACTGCAATGACAGCGAAGTGTCACAAGACCAGGAATGACGTGAATGTGCTTACATACATGATTGGGGCAAGAGCAAAGGTGAAAGTGGTTGCGATGCGAGGTAAGGACCACTGACGATCTCGGGAGGCGCAAGGTGCTCTGGTCTGCTCATCTTCTGCCGAATCACAAGCAACACAGCGGTACAAGAGGTCAGATCTTTCTGACACACAAAGACTCCTCACAGCGCCTGCTGCTCTTGCCGCATGGAAAACTCTTTTCACCTGGAAACAGGCAATGGTTACCAAAGCTTCAAGTGGGAAAAACGCACATTCAAGGGCAGGATCGAGCGCTGTATGCATGTGCGTACGTATCGATCAATCTTCACGGATCTGCGTAAAACCGATTATTCGGCTGAATATTCCCATGCGTACGGTTTAGCACAAAATATTCATTGAGCGGATATAGCCGGCCAAACTTAATTAATTTTAATGCTCCTGCGGAGCATGCCGTGGCCCCGTTGAAAGGGGGAAACCGGGGGTCGCGCATTATCGCGTATGAAGGCCTAAATACAACTAAAAATTAGTCTAAAATTCTTACTTATAGTTATAGCAAATCGATCTGCAAACTGTCTACAATACATATTCTTTACCTGAGTTTATAAAACTAATTTGCCATATTTTTTCTAACATTTTTAAAAAGGAAAAAATGACGATCTAGAGAATGATTGACTCGTTTTCTAGTTAACGTGATCTCTCAATACACTAATAACTCGATTAGGTTCGATACGAAAACATAGTAAAGGTATTTGTGAAAAGGCCCCAGACACGAAGGACGGTCCGAGGACTGGGGAGGAGTGAGCCAACAGTATTTGACCTAGTCTTTGACAGTGTATTACAGTGTCTGCATGTATGTCTGCATCACTTACACAATAGTTACTCTTTCATCATCTTTTACCCTTTGTCCTAGCCTTTGTCTCTCAATCTTGCTGTTTGTCTGAGACACTGTCAGCTTCTCTACTTCAGTCTGGGTGCATCAGCCTCGATCTCTTTCTCCTATGCAGAACCGTACATCCATTTGGCTCTTTCCCTCTGTCGCTCTCTATCTCTCCCTGATCATGAGTCTTCATCTGCCACCTGTCTGCTAACGTGCGTACGTACACATACACACACACACACACACACACACACACACACACTCACGTACAGAGAGAGAGAGAGAGAGAGAGAGAGAGAGAGAAAGAGAGTTTACACTCTCACTGCTACATCGCACGCACACATAAGCACGCACATTACTCAGACTGACAAGCTCGCACAGGTATAGATCGCACACGCATGGATGGACACACACACACACACACACACACACACACACACATACACACACACACACACACACACAGAGAGAGAGAGAGAGAGAGAGAGAGAGAGAGAGAAAGAAAGAGAACGGAAGATCAGATAGGGACGTGTTAAGGAATGTTCCCTTTCCTTCAAAGTTTCTAAGGCTTTCATTTCATTCACAGACTGATACGCAGAACATTCAAAATTGTGCAGTGCAAAAAGAAGCAGTGGCCCTGGGCAGTGACCCCAAAGCAGGCAAGCAACCCAGAGAGTTTTAAGTGTGATTTCAAGCAAACAGACCTCGGTGCACCGCCTGGTGGTTGTACAAAGGAATATGCAGGCAAACACACACCGAGAGACAACCATACACACTAGCATACACAGGCCCTTGCGGTAGAGTGGAGCGGGAATGTTACAGAGCCTTTCAAAGGAAACTCTCACGTACATACAAAAATACACGAGGCAGATTCTGAAAGGCCGACACAATGAAATACATCATGGATGTAGTCCTGCTAGAGCCTTGAAGTACAAGCTGCCCACATTCTCTCTCTCTCTCTCTCTCTCTCTCTCTCTCTCTCTCTCTCTCTCTCTCT
>JAHBMJ010001865.1:0-13963 GCA_018398765.1 Chromera velia
GTTTCATGTCAATGTTAAATGACAGTAAATGATTTGAAAAGTAAATTTTCTTCAGGACTAGATTTCTTTAAAGTTGAATGCATCTATAATTTATTTTTTATAAAAATGCACACAAATTAATGTCCAGGGTATGCGCATGCACGTACCTGTACATATTCCGAATTAAGAATTTCATGACTTCGTTGACTGCATGATCGACATTCAATCACACCGGCCATATGCTTCTAGGCTCAGTTGGAGTAGAGCCCACAACGACAGAGTGAACGTCACATGACACATAGACGCTTCACGACGGACGGACAGGCGGGCAAACTGTTAAATTGATGCCCAGACACCATCAGTCTGACTGACACAGCGATCGATCGATCCATGCGATCCTCTTGAAAGCAAACTCCCTCATCGATTTCGCTCTGGCAGGATTGGCAGGGGTGCCTTTCTGGCGCCTCCACCCTCGATTTTGTTCCTCTTTCTCTTTTGCCTTTGTCTTTACATCCCCTCTGTGGCCGGCGTGGGGAACGCGAATGAGCTTGACCTTGTAGAACGTTTGGAGCTTCCTGTGGAAGTTTCGGGGTATGGAGCGGTGGTGGCGACCTCCGAAGAGAGAACGGAGGACGGAAAGCTTCGTGTGCTTGCGAGCTCCTGGAGGGACCACTTTTTCGATCTGGTGGCCTTCGAGGGGGGGGAGAAGGGAGATGGCACCAAACTGGAACCTCTCATTGTGCAAGAGTCAGTCATGCAGTCAGGCAGTCAGTCAGGCAGTCAGGCAGTCAGGCAGTCAGGCAGTCAGTCTGTCTGTCAGTTAGTCAGTCAGTCAGGCAGTCAGTCAGTCAGGCAGTCAGGCAGTCAGTCAGTCTGTCTGTCTGTCTGTCAGACTGTCAGTCAGTCAGTCAGTCAGTAAGTCAGTTAGTCAGTTAGTCAGTTAGTCAGTCAGTCAATCTGTCTGTCTGTCAGACTGTCAGTCAATCCATCTGTTAGGCTGTCAGTCATTCATTCAGTCATTCATTCAGTCAGTCAGCCAGCCAGCCAGCCAGCCAACCAGCCAGCCAGCCAATCAGACATTCAGTGCAAAGGATGGTTGGTCAGTCAGTCGTTCAGTAATTTCGCGTATGCCAGTCAAGTTTTCTCACGCATGAAATTTCTATGTTCTTTTTTTTGTACGAAGCATCTACACTTCAGAAATGAACATGCTTGCAACGTATAAACACGAATAATGTTATGTATCTTGCACATCAAAGCACATGAAGACTGTGCGTGTTTATTGAAATTGAGCATCATTCATTCAATTTCGTGACAATCCCTCGATCCTGCAGGTCGGACGGGCGTGTGTGGATGGAGTTCTCTGAGGAACGCCACATGCGCGCACCCGGCCTCTGGAAGCTTTTGAACGAATGGCCCACTGCCGACAGGAACACGCTTGCGTTCTCGTTCCTTCTCGACGTGAAGGAAGTCAGACAGGGGGAGTCACAGACGCTGTTCGCATTGGGGGACTCCAAGTCCTCCGGCACCGGTTTTGTCATTGGGTTCAGGGGGGCGCCTGTGACGGGGTTCATCGACTTTGGCATTTTATCTCTGGCAGAGAAGGCAGACTCCAGTGCCCGCACTCTCAACACCACGAACGGAGTCCTGCCGGGTCTCTTCAGAACCTGCTACGGCCACCCTGCGCTATTCACTATTGTGATGAGAGTAGAGTTATCAGATGAAGAGAAGGAGAAGGGCATCGGCGTTTTTGAGGTCTACAAGAATGGGGTGAAGCTGTCGGGCAGTGAAGCTTTCTTCGACGAGAAGATGAAGAAGACGCTGATGACTCCCGAGAACCCTACTCTCGGATGCAGCAGCGCCCAGCAAGACTGTCTCTCAAGTGGGTCGGTTGATTCAAACGGATGTGCATCATCTATCTTGTTTCTTATTTCTGGCTGACTATACAGTCGTGCTGTTCTGTACATTCAGAGAGGACTTTCCTCGAAAGAACTGAAGTCGTATGAGCACACACACACCCACACACGCGCGCGCGCGCACACGTACCTCTGCATATACACGCACACATTTTGAGACAACAAAAACAATCAAAAGCGCACTCATACACAAACAGCTGACTGATTTTCACTGAAATCATTTTTTTTCTGTCTCTTTGCAGAGACGCGCGTTGGCTTTGCGGCGTTCGAGCGGAAATTCTTCTCCGGAGATCTGCTGAAGGAAGAGATCGGCAGACAGCGGAACGTCACAGGTGAGGTGACAGGCTTACAATCTCTCGCACGTCCGAAGCTAGACAAAGGAGTAATTAGACACCTTTTTGTCATGACGAATCTTTGATGACGGACAAGCGAAGAAACTAAAATCGACCATCGGTTCATGATTGAGCAAAAGAAAGATCCAAATTCACAATAGACTGCGGTGGCTTTTCGACTCGGCAATGTTGGCTGCTGACACCCTCCCTCCCCGCCTCTCTCTCTCTTCTCCTTTTTGATCCTTGGTGGCTGACGCTTGCCGCCAGGTCTCTTCTTCGTGAAGAGCTCATTAGCGTTTACTTGACTCCCTTGTCGCAGCTGACTGACCAACGGGTTGTTCCATTCCCTCGATTTACTTAAATCTCCCTGCATGTCATCGCATGGATCAAGCTGTTTGTGAACGCCTGTGTGCATTCTTGCATGGTTGCTTTTGTTTGTTTTGTTCGTACAGAGTTTCTGGATGTGTGCGGCAACGGACAGCTGGATGGAGACGAGAAATGCGACAGCGAGGCCCCGGGACTGTACGCTAACGCAGAAGACGAGGGCTACAGCTGTAGTTGCAGCTGCAAGTGTCAGTCAGTCTGTCAATTGGAATGCCTCAGGAAGAAGGGGGCTACGTTTGCAGCTCCGTAGTGCTCTCTCTCTCTCTCTCTCTCTGTCTGTGTCTCTCTCTCTCTCTCTCTGTGTGTGTGTGTGTGTGTGTGTGTGTGTCCGTGCCAGTGAGTGCTCTCCCTCTCGGGCCAGTGTCACCAAGGGGCTCACAAGTGGCGTTTCTTGATTTCTCTTTTCATGACTCAAGAAAGGAAAGGGCAGACCAAACGAAGAAGGCAAGAAGGCATCTGCAAACAAAGAAGGAAATTTAAATGTGCATGCACACACATAGAATAACTTTGTGATGATTCCCAAACCGTTGCGTCGTTCACGTTCCCTTCAGTGACTTGCAAGCCCTACGAGGAGGTGTTGGGTGACGACGCGTCTCGATTTGTTGTGGAGAGACTGAAGGACAACGCAGGGAGAGATCGGACTGAGGTTTCCTGCAACACACGAGGGGGGTTCTTCCCAGAAGTTCAGACAGGTCTGACAGAGGATTCTCTCTATTGTGGTCTGGTGAAGGAAGGTAGATGGAGTGCGAGGTCTCTAGAGTGCAAGCGCAGATGCAAACCCTACCTTGAGGACTGGATCTCCTCCGACGGTTTCGAGGACCGCTATGTGGTCACACCCCCTGAAGTTCTCTCAGGATCCCATATCACCCGACACGGAACTTTCATGACCGTCTCCTGTCTGAGGCCGTACGCTCCTCGGGAGGGAGGGCCCACCTTCGAGAATCTCTTCTGTGTGGATGGGGTGATGGAACCCAAAACTTTGCAGTGCAACCCCCAGTGCACAGAGCCAGAGCCCATCAAGGGATTTTCATTTTCAGGACAGGGATCGAGGGCGGGGTCCTCGAGAGAGGTTGCGTGTGAGAAGGCGGGCAGAGAAAGCGACCATGGATTCTCTGTACAGGTCGGTCAGCCAGCACGTACATTCGTGAACTTGATCTTCTTCAATTGATTGGAATTTGAAGCTTCACTTCAGATTTCGGGGGGCTTTGATAATACGGACATCCATTGTTTCTCTGAATTGTTGTTGCACTCTCCCGGCCTATCTACATTGCAGAACAATGCACTCTCTTTGTTTCTTTTCCCGAGACCCACCAAGCCTGCTGAACCTGAATGCGCCTGTTTGAGTGGAGAGACATCTGTCCGTCCGTCTGGTTGCTTTTTGTTTCTATACTTAACCCCCCCCCGCCCCCCCCCTTCTCTATGAATACATATCTCTCGAATCACTCACAGGTCCCTTGTTCCTCTTTCTCTGACTGCCTGTTTTCTTTTTCTTTTTGTTTCCATGCATCTCTAGCTGTGTCTGTCTGACTGTCTGCCTGCAGAAGGATGCCGAAGACAGATTCTCAGACGACCGGCAGACGGTGACCTGCGACGGCGGAAAATTCTCCCAAAGGGCCATTCAGTGCATCGGTGGGTTTGGGTTGGTGTTGTGTTGTGTGGAGAGAAGAGAAAAGAAAAAAACGCAGGAAGTGGGTATCGATGCATGGGAGCTGGTATTGAATCTGACCCCTGTCATGTACGCACATTTACCAACTGGGCTTTTGCTTCCGTCATGGAGTCTAACAATAGTTTCTTTGTCGACTTGATTTCTCATCCCAATTTTACTTTGACTCATTGATGGTCCACTCAGATTCGAACAAGTTTTCGGCTGTTCTGCCGGACTCATTCATGCAATGACGACAATCATGCACTATGCATCTCTGAGAATCACCCACCGACTGCCGCTCCCCACCCCCTTTTCCCTCCCTGCATGCATGCAGAGATGTGCGCCCCCCTAATCAAAACCCTGGAGGAACCCCAAAAGTCACAACTTGAGACCGGACTCCTCACCCTGGAGCCCACGGAGCACTGGAGGGCACCTGCACCGGTCGGTATGTGCAGAATTCTTTTTCTGTATGAAAGTAAATGCATGCGCAGAGCTCTGGAGGGCGCCTGCACCGGTCGGCATGGCAGCGTCAGAAAGAAGTCTTGTAAAGGATTATAGAAATGTAATCAGCGCCTTTGTGAAGAGAGAGCACTGGACTGCCCTCCCCCTGCTGCTGACCCTGTATGTTTCCTGGGTTTCTGATTTTTTTGGCTGACATTCATTCTCGAGGCGTGAATTGATACGTACATCTATTTTGCTTTTCTTTTCACAAAAGGTTTCCTCTTCGGACCCGTACTGTGTTACCATCGAATCTGTCGCAAGTCTTCCCTTGAAGGGAGGGACAGTTTGTGTCTTTGCTTGTTTGTTGCTTCTCTCTCCATCCAAGCTGGGAGCTTCATGAGTGCCTTGTGTGTGTGTTTTTTTGCTTCTTTGTTTGTTACTTCTCTCTCCATCCAGGCTGGGAGCTTCATGAGTGCCAGGTGCATTGGAGGAGCAGAACCCCGGCTTCTTGAGTCAGGGGAACCGCCCCCTGTGCCAGAGAACGTGACGTGTGACGGGGTCAAGTGGCCGCGTCTGACTCTCGACTGTGCGAGTCAGTGAGTCCAAGCTTTTCTTTGCTGAATTGAGAACGGCCTGCAGGGGGGGAAGGTCTTGCCGCTTCCCTTTTTTCTGTGCCGTGTCGATCCATACAGATTTTTCCTTGCTGTCTCGAGCTGCCTTTTCTGAATCGGACAGTATTTGAAGAATAATTTTTCACATTCTCCTTTTCCTGTAACGTTTATTTCCTTCTATTGTTTTTTCTGGACACCGTGTCGTTGTCTCAACCTCTCTGCTGTCCCCCTGCCCGCACACAGAGCCCTGTGGGGCCTACCCTCACTTCTACAACGGCAGTCGTTACCTGGAGGTGGGCCGGCCTGAGTCAGAGGGCCTCCGCTCCTCCGCCCTGCCTGGGGAGGCCTTCGGTGTCAGGTGCATCGAGGGCTTCTCCCCTCCTGTGGGGGCAAACGAGACGGAACAGAGGACCGTGTGTCTGGGGGACGATCTCGGATACACAGAGAAGACCCTGGAGTGCTACGGTTAGCTGACACTCAAAGGCTGCTTTCCTTCTGTTGTGTTTGCAGGGGAGTCTCAAAAAATGTGGCCGATTTCAGAATGTTGCCATTGTCGCTTATTTTTGTCCGGCATAGATCTATACAGTGTATCTCAATAAGGTGTTTGTTTTGTTTTGCTGCTTCCAGATCTGTCCTTGTTCTGGTGGCATGCCAATATCACGACTTGGTTCTTTGCAATGAACCTGTACACATACACAGGTGCATGTGCACTTATCCCTACTTCCACGTGCCTGCATGCATCAATTACATTCTACCTACCACATGCATGCATGCATGCAGGTATGTGCTTCGAGGAACCGGGTCTCGGGAAGTCTCTGGAGAGACTGCCGGGAGACGGGGAGACGCCCGCCAGAGGGCCCTATCCTCATGGAAGTGAAGTCAAATTCAGGTACGTCGGCCAGTGGGCAGGGGTGCGTGTTTGTGTGCCTGGTCGCTGCGAGTGTTTCTTTTTTTTCAACATGAAAATGAGCATCGCTTCCCAAAGGGAATAATGTTGAAACTGGTCTTGGTTTCCAAATGAGGTGTTTTTCTGTCTCTGAAGCTCTCAATCGCTCGCTCGATCGGTCTGTGCCTGGATACGTCCCGGTGAAAGCACGAAGATACTTGTGGTCAGACAGAACCCACTCCCCTTCCACCAAATCAGAAGGATGCATCAAGGGTGCTAGTGCTAGGTCTAGATTTTGAAGCGCATCCGTATAAGTGCAATTGAAGGTAGGTGAACATCGCAAAAAGCATCCCTGAGAATTAACGGACGGACTGGTAGAACGAAAACTTCGATCGTCTCCCGGCCTTCGTTTTCTCTCCCTCCCTCCCTCCCTCCCTCCCTCCCATCATCATGGTCGGTCCTTCCATCGTTCCATGCAGGTGCACGGACGGAACTTCCAGTGCGAGCCCGGGTCTCTCCGAGGCCGTGTTGGTCTGCAGCGACGGGCAGTGGTCGGGTGCCCCCATCGTGTGCGAGAAGACCTGCCAGGCCTTCCCTGTGCACAGCCTTGAGGATAGAAACCTCGAGATTGTCGGGGCTTCTGCAGAGCTGATCGTCTCCAAGGTCAGTCAGTCAGTCAGTGAGTGCATGCATGGGGGAGGCACTAGCTTGATAAGGGTATGGGAGTGCATGTGACTGCTCACAGGGGGAGTCCTGCTCGATCTCTGCGTGCCCTCCTGTGACTGGCTGGTCACTGGGTTCTCTCTGCGTGTTCATTGAGCCTCAATCTGTGTGTGTCCAGCGGGAAAAGTCGCATTCGTCGACCAGCTGCACACACGCCTAAGAAATACGGAGCTGACTGCTGGGCTTCTTCAGATGGACATGAAGACATGAAAACAAGCTCACATGCTCCACTCACTGCGCACGTCAAAAACATCTGCTTGCGTGTCTGCCGCCCTCCCCTCTTTGCTTTCTTCAGGAGCAATACCGTCGCCACGGTGCGAAATTGGACTTTGTGTGTCTGGAGGGAACCTCAGGGCAGTGGCAGAATGCAGACTCGTCGGTGTGCATCGACGGCGAGTGGACTCCCCTGACAACAAAATGCGAAGGTGAGTGAGTGAGTGCAGTCCTCTGATAGAACCTCAAGACACCAATTGAGCGTTTCTCAGAAAGCCTCTTGCACATCGTACCTGGAAATATTTTTGTAAAGCCCTAACCTTTCAACCCAAAGACATTCAAGAAGACGCGCAGAGGAACGGAGAACCGAACATGTTTAGACACAAATCCTTCCTCCCGGCCTCGAATGTGAAGGAGACATTGAGTGTGTTTGCAAAAAGCTGTCTCTATATCTATTTGTTGTCTGGCTCCTTTCATTAATTTCCTGCTGCAGGTCGTTGCCCCTCTGAGCTCCCTGTGCTCGTCTCTGAGGCCTACTCGTGGGAGTCTGTTGGAAGAGACGAGGGACAGAACGGGGCTCAGAGGAAAGTCAGATGCGCTCCTGGATTCCGAAGGGTGGCAGGGCCTTCAGAGGATCTCCTGACCTGCGTGCACGGCCACTGGAGCTCTCAACTCCTCGAATGCGGACGTCGGTTGAATCGCATGCCTTCATGCAGTAGAAAATTGGGGGGGGGGAACGAAGCATTTGGGTGAGAGTGTTGAGCTGCTTCGCGTCTGTCAAGTACTCTTGCGGACAGATTACTTAGAAAGGAGGAGTACAGCACTTACATTTGTACACCGCACTGGATATTGAAACAAAAAGAGTGTCTGTCTGTCTGTTTACCGGCCGTTTAGATGCCCAGTCCACGCGCAGTCCTCTACATTTTCTGGTTCTATGGGCGGGACTGTTTTTTGGACCTTGAGAACGAGCTTTCCTCTCACGCAACTAGACTTCTTCTACAAAGACATTATGCGATAATGATTATTTCACCCTAATCCATTCCAATGCAGGGGACTGTCCACCATTCCGCGTCCCAGATCCCCAGTCCTTCTACACAGTTCCCGACACAGCCCTGAAGGGAATGCTGCATGGCGACTCTTTCAAGATCAAGTGCACCACAACACTTGCAACACCACAATTAGAGGAGGGAGTGACAGATGCAGCGGCTGCAGTGGAGAAGGAAGAGGAGATTCGCTGTCTCGGTGGAAGCTTTACCAGACCATCGCTCGTCTGCCATGGTCAGTTGGCCCACAGTGTAAAAAGGTCGATCTATGTGTTTATTTTCATACTGAATTCTTTTTGATGTATAATATGATGTTTACAGAATTCTGTATGAAAATAAACGTCTGCCATGGTCAGTTGGCCCACAGTGTGAAAAAGTCGATCTAGCTTATTCAGGTGTCCCTGCGATCTGCATGTGCGAAAAAATGGTCGAATTTACCACAGAAAGCCTCATCAAGCTCTCCTTCTGTTGTGAAATACATCTGTCAGGCTCCTTTCCTCTTAGTACACAAGAAGGGCATTTGTCTGCATGGTTCTGATCAGACCGCACAGACAAGTGTCACACGTTTCGAGTTTGTCAGACCTTCGCTCGTATTTTGCGAATTTCCCAAAACACTTCGATCATGATAAGCACGTAAATGAGTGAAAACCTATTTCAATGAATCCGGAAATTGCCCCGCCCTGTCGATCGATCTTTGTACAGTCACTTCGCTGCTTTGTTTTTTCAATTTCTTTAGACCCATTTTTTCACCGCCTTCGCTTTCCGTCCCCCTCACTCTCCATGCACCCCTCCACTCGATCCATGCAGAGCGCTGTCCCGTGCCGGTCTTCTCTGACTACCCGATAGAGCACCCGTACGGAAAACTAAGGGACCCCGAGGCCAAGGGCATCGGGGCAGATCTTCTTCTCGTGCTCCCGGACGGGAACAGAATGGCGGCCCATGGCACGGACTTCCAGACAAAGTGCATATCTCACTACGCAGCTGCAGATGAAATTCTTGAGTGGGAGGTCATCTCCTGTAGGGCCGGGAAATTCTCTCAACCACTCAGGAGGTGCTACCGTCAGTCCCCGTTTTTTTTTGTTTCTCGTACATATTCGAAACGCTTTGCTTAGACAATTTGCAGACGTGTCATCATCATACGCCTTCTTTTTCCTCTACAATCAGCATCAGATGAACAGAAATCGGTTTGCAGTCCCATTCAACATCGATATTTGAGGGTAGGTTTACTTCTCCAGACAAGGCATCCAGAGTGGGTGGAAGGTCTTCCTTCGGTCTTAAAATCTCTTTTTTGTTTTTCAAGATCTATCAGTCTGCTCACTTCGCTCTTCTATTCCATCAATCGATCTACTTTCTCCATGCGTGCAGGCAACTGTGGTTCCTTGACCCTGCCCCCCCACGTGGAGCTGCCCACCAACGTCGAGTACGAGCACGGAAAGGAGGTGAAGATTACCTGCGAAGGGAGGGGGGTGTCCGGGTTCCGAGACTTCCACCCAGACAGGAGAAATGAGCCCAACGAAATCGCCAACTCTACAAGATGCGTAAACGGAAAGTGGACAAAGCCGGAGATCGACTGCCAACGTGCGTATGTCAATGTATGTGTCTGAAGCCGCCTGAATGCCTTCTTGGCAAAGTGTCACGCTTTCCCCTCTTTTTGCTTTTTTTTTTCAATCCTGTCTTTTGGGTTCAATCTATCAAAAGAATACCGATCAACGAAAAACAGTCCTCTTACCAGTACAGCTTGTTGTATTTGGTCTGGACGTTCCTCCTTCTCCCTCCCCTTAATTCCCTCCCTCCCTCCCTGCAGCTCTGTGTCCCCCTGTTGAGGGCACAATCGTTTCCCAATACGGAACTGGCTGGACTTCCCTCTACTCTCTCACGACAGCCGCCAGCTCCCCCGTGTCTGTGGTCAGGTCGACAGATCACTCTGAGTTCCCCAGACACAAGCACGCAAAGCTGTGGCTTGAGTGCGCAGAGGGAGCCGCAGCACTCGACGCGTCGAAAGGAGGAGGGGAGATGCTTCTGTGCGATGGAAAGCACTGGACTAAGCCGTCAATGAACTGTGAGGGTCAGTACAAATATGGATTTGTAGAATTTGTATCTTTTTTGATTCCTTCAGTCGTTTTGTCATCAGGGACGTTCGAAAGGTCGCAAACCGAAGCGGCGAATGAAAAACGTGCAGCGCTCATGCAGGCTTTTTTCTCGCATGCGTGGATCTGTTTGAGCTTATAATATCTGCTCAAAAGTAGAGGAGGAAACGCGTACGGCACACGGTCACACGCACCCAGTACAACAAAAACAACTGACCGTCGAATGATCCCCCTTAATCACTCCTCCTTGGGTGTCTTCTCTCTCTGTGTGCCTCTTCTCTCTCTCCTCCCTGCAGCCGCCTGCCCAGAGTACGAACCAGCTGAGGGAGTTATGGCAGAACCTGACCCGAACAATCAAGAACTGACCATGAGCGGCAAGACGGGGGATACCAGAGTCATCAGATGCTCCAATTGTCAGTCAGTCAGTCAGTCTGTAAGTGTGTTTGTGTGTGGGAATTTGTCTGTAAGTCTGTTTGTGTCTCGGTCTGTAACTTGTCACTTTCTAAGTTCTCCGCTCATTCTCTTTGTGAGTCCTGGGGGTCGACGAAATGGGATGGCGAATTTGGTACTCTCTCGCGTGCTCTCTGTCTCTTTATCTCTCTCTTTTCCTCCCTTTCTTTCTTTCGTTCTTCTTTTCTTTCTTTCTTTCTTTCTTTCTTTCTTTCTTTCTTTCTTTTTTTCTTTCTTTCTTTCTTTCTTTCTTTCTTTTCTTTCTTTCTTTCTTTCTTTCTTTCTTTTTTTCTTCCTTTCTTTCTTCCTTCCTTCCTTCCTTCTTTCCTTCTTTCTTTCCTTCCTTCCTTCCTTTCTTTCTTTCTTTCTTTCTTTCTTTCTGTCTGTCTGTCTGTCTGTCTTTCCGTCATTCGCTTCTTCTGTCCTTCCTTTCTTCGGGGGGTTTCTCTGCGCATGCTTATCTGGTTGGCTCCGTTTCTCTCCTTCGATGGCGCCAGATGGTCTTGCTTTAACTGTTTTCTCCAAACGTTTGTGTCTGCCTCATCTTCCCTGAGTAAACGCAGCCCAGGACCCCTATGCTGAGGAGATCTGGAAGGACGTGGCAGGGCGGGAGTTTGCGAAGGTTGTGTGCATAGGGGGAGAGTGGACCTCTGCTTCCCTCAACTGCCGGAAGCTCTGCACGCAGATGACCGTGCCAGAAGGACACGTGATCAGAGACGATCCCGGGGAGAGGACAGCAGCCAACCAGGACCGGTACGTCAGTTTACACACACACACACACACACACACACACGTGCATGCGGATGTTTGTATTTACTGAGTCCAGGCTGGACAACGGAATTTTATGGCAATAACAGGGGAGAATGTTGAGACGAGAAGCTGGAAAGCACACAGGTGACAACGAAGGCAAGGTAGAGTGAGTAAGGTCTTTGTGAGCCGTGTGTGTCAGAGTGATGTATCTGCTTTTGACGGTACAGGTCGAAAGGCATAAAGTACTGGAAGAAAGGAGAGGCGTTTTCTGCATGCTTCTCTGCAGATTTGTGTATGGAGCCATAAGGGAGGTTGTGTGTAAAGAAGACAAAGAGGACATGTGGAGTGACCCTCTTCGACACCGCTGGACGCCCTACGGCGGCTGGGCGACGGTCTACGTTGCCAACTCGACCTGTGTGGACGGCGACTGGACGCCTGCGCAGATCGAATGCAGAAGTAAGTGAGAGCTGGGGAGGGAAGAATGGAATAATAGAGGAACCCATGCAGAGAAAAGGGACGACAACCGTTGTGTCAATATCTGGATGAAGTTTCTGCAAAAAACATTTGCACCATGCATGGAACCAAAAGTTATGTATTCCGACCTGATCGCTGCTCGTTTCAAAGCAAAAATAAAGCGTTGATACGTCATTCTCTCTTTCAAACACCATTTTCATATTATGTACCGCCTCTCCACTTGATTCTGTCTGTCTTTTTGTTGCAGAGATGTGCCGTTCTGCCGTGTTTCCTCACATCTACCGACCTGAGCGCTCGATCAGGGATCCCGAACTGGCCATTCCCCTCCTTGCCAACTCCCAGTCGGACATCCAGGGAGGACTTGTCGACTGGGTCGTGCATGACACCAACATCAGGGTCTCCTGCAAAGTCAGTCAGTTAGTCAGTCAGTTGTCTTCTGCTGTGGGGAGGGACCAAGCTCAAAAGTGAAACTGCTCTTTCCGTTTTCTCCTGCCACCTGAGCAGTTGTACTCTAGATCGTACTGAATGAACAAATCTGATTCTCTCTCCAATCCCGGTCTGTCTCCCTATCTGTCAGTTCTTCTTCTTATTATTATTATTATCATTATTTTGTCTGCAGAGAGGGGTTCTCCCCCTTCCCCGAGGACGTCCCGATCCCGGCCAACGTCACGTGCCAAGACGGGGTCTTCACGCCCTCTCCTCTCGTGAACTGTTACGCGCGGTCGGTCGGTCGGTCGGTCGGTCGGTCGGTCAGCGCGATGAATGATTGATACGAATATCCACGTGTCGGTTTCCTTCGACGGACGTGTCAATTGTGCCTCAGCGCTGAGATGTCCTCAGAACTCTGCGAGATCACAAAAATCGGTCCGAAGCCCGCCAAAAAAGAAATAGATTTGCACTTTCCTCCACCGGTATTGAATACAGCGGCAGTGTCTCGTTCCTCTTGAATCCTCCTGTCCCTTTCCCTCATTTCTCTCAATTCCCTCCGTGCTGCGCGTGGATGCAGATGTACAGGACCCCCCCAACTCGACGACCGGGTCCGGATGATCGGCCACGTCATACCCAGACTCCCTTCTGCAGGGCAGCCGGAACTAGGAGAAAACACGTTCGAGACCGGCAGCGTCGCGCAAATTGAGTGCAGGTCCGTCTGTCCTTCTTTCTTTCTCCCGACCTCAGTTTGTATGCACCAAAGCACTCATGCATGCAGTATGAGAGAGTAGATCTTCTGACGCTGTGTAGGTTCATGATTGGTGCAGACAGAGTCTTGTTACTTAGCTGACTTTCTGTTAGTCCGCATTCATGTGTGAGAGTCCGCTGCTCAGTCAATCTCGATTACTCTGTGTGACTTTTGACCATTTCTTTCCCTCCAAGCAAAGCACCTCCCTCTTTTTGCAGATCCGTGTGGAGACCGGACAACCACGAGACCTACTCATGGAAGACAGACTGGGCGACGAGGAACCTCGGTCCTCACGACTTCGGACCCCATCCGGAGAACTCGACAGAGCTGCTCTCTTGTTATGATGGGGTCTGGTCAATTCCCACCCTCCAGTGCAGAAGTGAGCAGAAATGAATAAAAGGAATGTGAAAGGGTTCCATGTACGTCTCCATGCCACATTTGTATCCTCGATTCGATCTGTCAGTAATTAAATCATGCTATGCGAGACTTAGTGCAACCAATTGGCAGAAGAAAACCTGCATCAGCTACTCATCTACATACAGGAAGGACAAATCAATCGCTGTGTCAGATAGACACTTAGCGTCAAATGAAAGCAAAACATTTCGATTTGACAACCCTCCCTGTGCAGAGGCTTGTGGAGACCTGCTCGAGTCCCCCTTCTTCCGATGGGAGAGCCACGCGTTCAACGTCGACCCTCCGATGACAGAGGAGAACAGGGAAGAGTTGGAGAGTCATGGGGCAATCAGGACACTCACGTGCAACGCTGCAGATGGGTCGGTCGGTCGGTAGGTCTACTCTGGAGTCTTTTCTTTCGCTCTGCTTTCTACTCCTCCCTCCGGTGTGTGTGTGCGGGGG
>JAHBMJ010001865.1:14156-25423 GCA_018398765.1 Chromera velia
GGGGGGGGGGGGGGGCTTCGGCGCGAAAAATTAAGTCCCAAACAAAGGTTATACAGAACCTCTTAGAGAGAAACAGACAGACAGACAGACAGACAGACAAACAGACAGACAGACAGAAACAAAGACGAAGATCTCCACTCTCATCCAATAGCATCCTCGCGAAGATATGCGAATCCCTCTGATCCCCCCGGCATGAGCGGTCTCTGCCTCATATTTCTCAAAACCACTTCGAGGCAGGCTTAACATAAATATTCACAGAATAACTATACACTCCACGGAATATGGCTGCCATTTTATGTTTTGTTCTTCTTCGGAATTTCTTGAGAGAGATGCATGCAGATATGCCACCCCGGACGGCGACGCCACACAGGAGGACGGCGTCCGCATTTACTTTCACACAGAGTTCTTTTCATTTTCTGTGAAGTAAATTCTGTATGAAAATAAATGCAGATATGCCACCCCGGACGGCGACGCCACACAGGAGGACAGAGTCCGCATTTACTTTCATACAGAATTCTTTTCTTTTTCATTTTCTTATTTGTATGAAGTAACTTCTGTATAAAAATAAATGCAGATATGCCACCCCGGACGGCGACGCCACACAGGAGGACAGCGTCCAGTGCGTCGACGGGACGTGGACTGCCAACACGATGAATTGTCTGAAGACCTGTCCGGACATCTCCACTATTCTGGGAGTGCACGCACCATCGTATCAACTTGAAAACGAGGGGGCGTTCAAACATGGAAGCCAAGTCTCGCTGACGGTGAGTTCTCTTAGAGCCAAAAAAAGAAAAACAACAAACAAACAAATGTACCCGTACATGATTGCCAGCACAGTGCCTGTCTGCTCAGCCCTGAGGTGCGAAGAGAGCACAAACTTTCGTATTCTTGAAAGAACAAAAAGTTTTTCGTTTGCTCGTTTTTGGCTGTTGGACTCTCTGCCTCCTCAAGCCGCGAGAATCAAGGGATACTGACTGAGATAGAAAATGAGAGAGGGAAGGCCTCTTTTGTTTTTGGCACATGCATGCACCTTGATTCTATCATGCCCGCGGTGGACAATTTCAGGGACAATGCTGGGAAGAGGAAGAGGATGCAAAGAGAGAGAAGAGGGAAGACAGGAGAAATTTTTCACTTACATTGTTCCACACCTGTCCGTCCGCTCATTTTTTTTGTGTCTGCAGTGCGCAGAGGACTACCAAAAGTTCGCAGGGGAGTCTCCTGACGTCGCTGTATGCCACAACGGCACGTGGACGCTGCCGAGCCTCGTTTGTCTGAAATCTTGCGAGCCGTGGAGAACCGCAATTGGCGCGAGAGACCCCGAGCTGTTTGATGAACTCTCTCAAGAGAGATACTCAATTATGGGAGATCAACAGAGCACCATGGCTCCTCTCAGGATTCGGTTAGTCGGTCTGCTTTGTGACATGTGAAAAGCCAGCTGATCTGATTTTTTGCACGCATGTTTGGTCCCAGAAAGAGAGTGAGGACGGCTTTTATCTTGATACCTGCTTCTGAGTTCTTTCTGTCTCCAAGTCTGCTTTTAAATCTTTCACGCTGCTGTTACTTCTTTTTCCTTGTTTGTTTGTGTCTAGTGCAGCTGTACTGAAGGCTTTGGCGCACGTGTGACAGCGGTTGATCACCCGGACGTTTTTGTTGAGGGGAACGTCCACTCGCAGGAAATTCGGTGCGTTCGTTAGTCGATAACGCATTTGTTCTGCCGATTCCCTTTCTTTGCTTTTCTTGTGACCCATATCATTCTTGAAGTCTTCGCCCACTGGATTTTTCCTATATACGCTCAGCACGCACATAATGTTCTCTCTCCAAAATCTTCTACGTCGTTGATGCCTTCTTTCACTACATCCGAACGAATAATTTATCTTTCCAGGTATCTATACCCTCATCTTTTTTATTGCTCTTCATCAAGAATCCGACTGATTCAGCGATGGACGCAGGGATGGATGGATGGATGGATGGACACATATGTGCATGTGCATGCATGCAGTTGCGTCGATGGTTCCTGGACGAAGAGGCACCTCACCTGCGAGGCCCCCTGTCCAAGGGAGTTCCATCCCGCATGGCCACCGGGGGTCCTCAGGATCACCCCCTACAATATGTTTGGGTGGGTGCACGGGTCGGGGGGAGAATGGGAGTTGCTTTTTTCTTGCCCGCATTGAACTTCCTGCGTCTCTGTCCGATGCATGACTGGCAAAGAACTGCATCCACAGGAATCCACAGAATATTTGTGGCCGACCCTTTGCCTCTCCAACGTGAGAAAGAAGGGGGGGGGGGGACTTACTTCTGCCCAGATTCTAGGCAACAGGAGAGTAATGCTGCCTCAGGACCACCGATGAACTGAACGACTCCATCTTCTTATGCACGCTCTCTCTCTCTCTCTCTCTCTCTGTCTCTCTGTGTGTGTGTGCGTGTGTGTGTGTGTGTGTGTGTGTGTGTGTGTGTGTGAGCGACTGCTTGAGTGAGGATCGTTTCAGTGTGTGTTGCTCCATTGCGAATCGCTGATCGATCTCTTTCCGCGCCTGCCTGCAGACTGAATGCCAACCAACTGGGAGAAAACCCATGGGAACCCTACAGACTCATGTCCAGCCCTCTTGGGTACACGACCCCTATCAGAAGCGGGGACTTCAGAGTTCTCTCTTGCAACAAGTAGGCTGGTTGCTTCCTTCTCGTGATTGACGACGCTGCTTTTCTTCTTGCGTCTCTCTCTTCCATTGTATTTGTGGGGCTTGCGTGAACTTGTATGAGACAAAGAGGCCCACACCTGCCTGCAGTGCCAGCGGCAACTCTGCCACTGTACGTGTATTTTGTACCTAAAGCGATGGCGAGCAAGAAAAATTATGGAAAAGAGAGGCAGACAAAAAAAGAGGTAGAAGCAGAGACAGAGGACAAAAGACGAAGCGACGGAATGCAATAAAAGCAGTACTCTCCTCCATCAGACACACACACACACGTATGTGTGTGTATGTGAGTGTGTGTGTGTGTGTGTGTGTGTGTGTGTGTGTGTGTGTGCAGAGGGTGGTCTCCTGCGAGTGCAGTCGACATGATCAACTTCAATCCAGTCGATCCTTGCAGCACAGGGCTCTGTCAGAAGCTTCATTGCCTGGATGGGGAGTGGGAGGAACAGACGTTCTTCTGCCATCGTCAGTCGATTGAAGTGACTCGTTCGCTCATTGACTTATTCGTTCATTCACTATTAATTGATATCAACATTCGTTCATTGAGACTGTCTGCCTGCGTGTCTGAAGATGACATCATTTGCTCCATTTTTTGGTTCTTCATTGCATTGGTACAACTGTGTGTCCTTGTTTATCAGTCGTTTCTTTGCTTTGGCCTTCTTTTCTGTATCCACATTGTGCACACCCTTTTCATCTCCTCTTCCAACTGTCTCCCTGCCCTCCTTTTGCCCCCCCCGGAAACAGCCGACTGTCCCGCCCCCCAGTTGGACGGAGACGAATATTCAGCAGTCAAAGTCGACGGCCCCCCTGCGGAGGCGGTGCCTGCCCTCGACGGCAAGTTTCCCTTCGGCACAGTCTTCGGAATCGGGTGCAACGGAGGCAGGCAGCCGTATCCATTCAGCAGGGAGGAAACCAACGCACTCCCCGACCGTACCGCGGAGAGAGCAGTGGCCCCGTCAGAACAGCGGACCAAAGCATCTTATTGGAATGAGATCAGATGCGAGAGAGGAAGCTTCAGCGAAGTCGCCTTCCAGTGCTTACGTACGTCGAACGATGATTGAATGGAATTGCAGACAGCTAGTTGCCTTTCTCTGATTTTGAAGAAACGGTCGAAGAGACTTTCTTCTGGTGTTTCTTCGTTTTCTTGTTTTTTGCTATCAACTTTCTTTCAGCCTTATTCTCTGATACAGGATGCGTGTGTTTTTGCTTTGATCCAAACGGCTGCATGCATCGGGTGCGTTCTTCTTTCTTCCCTGAGATGCGATCTGTCTGAGTGGAAGGAAGTCACCAATGAATGCGAAGGAGAGAAACCAATGCGAATGAATACAGCGAGGGAGTCCCGGCTGTCTATGCAATCACCATCTTCAATGTCTAGACGGACCAACACTGACTGCATGACTTCCTGCCTGCCTGTCTGCCTGCCTGCCTGCCTTTCTCTTTCTGTGCATTCAGCCAGCTGTCCGGACGTCCTGGAAGGCTTCTGGACGGACCCCAAATACGGGAAGGTGGACTTCTTTGTGGACTTTGACGAGACCACCAAATTCGACACATTCAACAAACTGCTGGACCACCTCGCAGACACCAGCCCTCCGAGGAAGGAGGCCCTACTCAGACACGGAGGCGAGTTCCAGATGAAATGCAAAAACAGTGGGAGAAAGAGACACGTCAGACACGGACCAGGGAGATACGGATCGGATTATGGACGTTACACGTCAGTCTGCCACTTAGAGAGAGAGAAGAGCAGATTTGCTTTTACATACACACACACACACACACAGAGGGGAGGGGGGGGGGGGGGGNGGGAGAGAGAGCAGGGTTTCTTTTGGAAAATCCCCTTTCGGGACAGGTTTCACCAAGTCATGCTTTTCCCCTTAGATAGCGCATTCCTTCTTTTTCAGCCATGCCGGATTCCAGTTTCAGAACGATCCATGCATGCATTCAGCTTTTGCTTTCATGGTTGATTCGTGAAGCATTCGATTCTACTGCGTCGAAGTCCAGATTTGGTTCGATCACACATACGCAGATGGAAGTTGCTTCGGCTGGACTGATGGAGGGATTGATGCATGATTGCGTGCGTGCAGGAAGAGACAGCGCACTTCTGCAGAGACGAAATTTGTTTGGAATTGGCGACGGTGGTGGTGGCCGTTCCAGTTCATCAGGGGCCAAAACACGCTGGAGACGAACTCGAACACAGGCACAGGGGGCCCCTCGGGGAAAACGACCTGGTTCATCACCGGGAGAAGAGATGCATCTACAACGACGTACATGGAATTTTATTACGATTGTCCGGGATGTTTTATGACCGAGCACGTGGGGACGGCTGGGCGACAACATTTCAGAAGGTGGTACTGGGGGTATGACGGGGGAAGGAATCGGATTCGAGATCTGACTTTAAGCGACGGAGCGCGAAAGCCCTGGCAGCATAATATCGGCTTCTCGACGAAGAGAATGAAAAGGGTGCAATGCATGTGGGGGAAGTGGAGCGACTTCTATCTGGGGTGTGACCAGAGATTCTCTGAGACACCTGACCACTCCAGCACATACCCCTGTGTGATCTGTACTTTTGGGTGGCGTGACGGGATCATGTCAGGTCGGTGGGTCTGTGGGCGATTGATTGACCTAGTGAAAGAAGGCATGATGCAGAAAAATGAAATAAAACACCGTGCAGAGTCGTCTCCTCATAACCGAGAGCATAAGTGCACGAGTCACTTCATCCAGTCAAATGTGGAAACATGTCCCCCTTTTTCTCCAGCATCTACTCATCTGCTCAGTCAGACGTCATTTCTTTCCTAGCTTTTTCGAATCATATTCCTGCAGCATCCTCTGCCACATCTTCTCCCGAGCCGTGTGTCCTCTCCTCTGCATGGCGGCTGTTTCCTTCCTTTTCGCCCTGGCTCCAAAGATCTCTCAGCCAGGAGAGAAACAAACAAACAAACAAATGCCACTAGGAAGGGATCCGATGGATTGGTGGAAGAGAGGAATGAAGGGGGGGAAATAGCACGCTACAATGAAGTGGTCATTTGTTCTTTGTCGATCAGAATTTCTCTCCTCACAAAATGAGAGGAACTAACAGACGGCTGACTGACTCCTCAATTTGTATTTTTCTCTACTGTAGTCACTCTGCATGGTACGTTGATTTGCAGATTCGATGTGGAAGGCCGACATGCAATTTGGAGCCCATCACATGCTGCCTATCTTCATGAGGGTCCGTCACCTTTTCAAGAAAGGAAGGAAGGAATGTATAAAGGGAGGCACACAGGCGGGAAGATGGGAGATGCAAGGAAGACATGAAGAGTGTTGAAGGCTGGGAGCGGTCTCAGCACAACAAACCACAGTGTGCATTTTCTTTTTTGTTTCTCTTTGGTGAATTCTCATATAGAGACGTTGGTTTTGCACGTCACGTGATGCCCAACCAAACTTTCTTTTGCATCCGTCAACATGGTGTTGCCTCAAATCCAAACGTTCTTTTGTTTCTTCCTCTGGCTGCTTTTGTTGTCGTTCCTGTAGTCTCTCTTCATTTCTTGTGACGCTCTCGTCTCCTCTTTGCTCATTCGATGAGGGCATCCATTTTCTTTCATACAGAATTCTTTTTTCGTTCATGCATTTTCTTTTCTCTTATATGCATCTACTCATTCGATGAGGGTATCTGCCTGCAGGGGTACCATCTGTGGGGGAGTCCTTTCTCACGGTCGGTCTTTCTTCCGTCTGATGCTTTGGCCGCATGCAGTGGATCCGTCCGTTTTTCCTCTTTTCATTTCCTTCCTGCGTGTTTTTCCTTCCTTCCTTCCTTCCTTCCTTCCCTTGCTTTTGTTCTCAGTCATCTCTCTCTCTGTTCATCCGCTCTTCAGCGCACATCGACCGACCGTCAGGTAGAGGGAGGAAGAAGAGAGAGCGTCTCTCTCTCTCTCTCTCTCTCTTCCTTCTTGGGGTAGATCTGCAGCTCTGTGAACCCGCCCCTCTGTCCTTCCTGCATTCTCATCAAGATTCTCCCCGCCTGCCTTTCTTTCTTTCTTTCTTTTTGTCTTTCTTTCCTCCCTTTCTTCATCCCTTAGTTGTTTCCGTCCTTCCTTCCTTCCTTCATTCCCTCCCTGCGTTCTTTGATCCTTTCTTTTTGTTTTTGTTCTATCATTTCTTCGTTCTTCTCCTATTCTTGTTTTTTTTTTGTCTTCATCCTTCCTTTCTTTGTGTGTTTGTGTGCGCAGACTTCTTCATGTGAGCCCTGCACTCGCGAGAGGTGCTGCTCCGTTCGTCGTCCTCTCGACTCAGGTCTGTCTGCCTGTCGGTCTGTCTGCCTGCCTGCCTGTCTGTCTGTCTCTCTGTCTGTCTGTCTGTCTGTCTGTCTGCCTGTCTGTCTGCCTGCCTGCCTGCCTGTCTGCCTGTCGGTCTTTCGGTAACGCAGATTGAATCAGTGAGTTTCTGTGTAGCTGCTGGGCGACCAGTGTCTTGGCCAGTGAGTCAGTCTGTTGTACTGCAAGCCGAAGAGGAGCACAGTCCTGCTCTTCAGTCCTGTTTGAAGAATGAATGAATGAATGCAGCTTTGCTTTTCTTCCCCTCCACCATATTGACACCTGTTTGGGGGGAAAGAACGGATTGATTGGTTCAGTCTGTGCGTGAACCAAAAATGGATGGATCGATGGATGGATCGATGTACTTACTGCGAAGGATTCATGCAGTCTGCGCTGTTCTGTATGGTCTTTCTTTGTGCTCTGTTCATCTCTCTGCCTGTCTCGCCGGCCGTCGCTGCCTCTTCCGTTCGTAGTTTCTTTCTTTCTGTTTTTTTTTTTTTCTCATTCTCTCTTTCGCTTTTTGACCATCCATTCGTTCATTCCTGCAGTTCATGAACTGGGTGCGGCTGGGGGGTCGACTTTGGGGGACGGTCGGAGCGGAGGATGGAAAGGAGGCGGGCACAAAGGATGAATTTGGGGGAGAGCGGGTCGAGAGGCTGTCTCACCAAATGTCCTGGATGGGCGTCTTGGGCGGGGGTCTCGTTTTCGGAACTTTCCTAGGACCCACCGCACTTGGAGGAGCCTTGTTGAAACTGCTGGGGTTTTTGGGAGCCCCGTGGATGGACATGGGGTGCGATCTGTCTGATGGCTCAGCGTTGGGGGCGGTGATGCTGTTGGTGGGGGCAGTGGGGGTCGTACGGTGGATAGCGGGAAGGCGGAAAGGTCAAAGGAAGCACCGGACAATGTTGGACCGATTGGTTGCCGTGTGTGACGCTTTTTGGCGACTTGCAGCAGCTTGGGTCTGTCTGGTGTATGTTGCGAAGGCCTTCTACCTTGTTTTTCTTGTCTTTCCTCGATAAGCCACTTGAACCAAGGCCCGTCAGCAGCACTGTCAGCTATCAAGTTACCTTTTCGCTGCCTCAGCCTGAGTAGCTTTCTAAGAAAAACTAAGAAATGACTGAATGATGAGACAGCACAGTCGGTATGATAACTATTTCATGTTTTTATCCCAGTGCCTTTGCGACACTAAAGTTTTAAACTTTTTTTTTGTTAAAGTTTTTTTTTGCCCTTTAGAAAAAAATATTTTTCAATCAGTTTTTGAGTAGATCGTTAATTAAGTCAGTCATAAGTTAGACTCATAACTAAACTAATCAACTAGCCTACATACAAGATGGCACAAGCTTAGTCTCTTTAAGTTAAAATTTATGTTCACATTGAAAACAATCATCAGCGAGATCGATCGGATCTAGCATCGGAAGAAAAGTAATCGGATGACATCACGGATCAAAAGTTCGGATGTACTTGCACCGGGAAGTAAACACTCGCAATCATTAGAATCAATGGATTTCAGATCAGATATGCAACGCAGAAATTCCCTTTTATCCAGCGACTTGACACAAGAACGCGCCTAAGAATGCACATAAAGAGAAGGGTACAAAGGACTTGGAGTTTTTTCAGCACTTTGGGGCTACCAAGTGGGTAGAAGACTTTGAATTGGCAAATATCAAAGATGTTGCGCCAACGTTGGCATACATTGAGAAGAGACCCGGGGGAGTAGTAGTTGCAAGCAGCCGCCACCGTCTGTTAGGAGAAGTGATTGTTGGAAAAAAAGAAGTGGATTTCTTGGAGAAGGATCCCAGAGGACCAAAGTTACCAGTTGTTTGAATTTATATTAACATTGTTTCTAGGAATTTTTGTGAGAATTGTAATTAATATAGTAATGCATTACATACATCGTTTTTAAATTTAAAAAACTTTTGCATAACTATAGTATATCTAATAATTTATAAAGCATCAACTTTGTTTGCAATAATATAAATAAAACCAACTTCTCTAGCAATGTCTTTTAAATGAGCTTTTGCATGTCTGGTTGCATCTTTACTTTTAAAGTTTTAAAGTTAAAGTTTAAAGTTTTGTAAGCAAACTATATTATAAAAAAAACTTTAGTGTCCAACCCTAGGCCCAGACTCTGAGGCTAGCGCCTCACTTCCGTCAGTAACTATACTAGATATACTAGTAAACATAACTTGTCTTACTTTGCAAACATATCCATTTTTTTTTTTTTTTTTTCTTTTAAATATTATAAATATAATTCTTATCCTAATCTAAATCCTGTCTCATCTTATCTATCTTTTTTGAGTCTGGTCTTTCAGTATAATTAAGACCTGAAGAACGAATCTTTTGAAGCAAACACGATTTGCCGAGAGTCAAACGATGAAAACATTCAGTTTTGTGGGATTTTCACATTCGACTTGGTTACTTATTTAAAAATTAAAATAGATGCTCCACCAACCGTCCAGGTCCGCCCTGACATTCCAGTAAACAATACTGTAAACTTGAAACACCATGCCGTAGGGGCCGGCCTGGCCAAACTTGAAACTTGAAATACCTACCGTTCAGGCGCGGCTTAACTTGAAGGTGGCATGCCATTGAGGTGCCAGAGGCCTGGCCAGAAGAAATTAAATATATTTAAAATTTTGCGTCAAAGGCGCAGACTGTCTTAAAACTACTTGAAACAACCATACCACAGGTGTGGTCAACATTGAAAAATCGGTTTTAAGACAGACTGAAGTGTTAGGACTCACGTTAGGAGAACCCCTCTAACACTACAGCAAAGTTCTGAGTAAACTTGAAACGCCGTGTCCCAACAGCCATGTCCTAAACGCGGATAAACTTGAAACACCTACGTACTTGAAAGTACTGCACCAAAAGTATGGCTAAAATTAAATGTGTTTAAAATTTTATGTCAGAAGTGCAGATTATATTAGCAGTAGACAGTTTTGAAGCAACCATCCTGTATGCTACCGTAGGCATAATTACGCTGGCTAGTATAAGCCAGCATTGAAAAATTAATTTTAAGACAGTCTGATTGGAGTGTTAACAACTCTCAACGGCCAACATTGAACAATTCATTTCAAGACAGACTGGAGTGTCAGGAAGGTTGTACGTCAGGAGGGTTGTTTCAAGAGCAGCAGATCATGAAGCATTTTTGAGGGGTCAACGATGGGGACGACCTCTCTGCTAGGAGTTCCTTGCTACTTCTTACTGTAGTAAAGCGTAACTCTCTGTACCTATCTGTACCCGTTGAGTGGTACGGTGGGATCAAGGACCAAAAATATGATTGAAAGTTCCTCTGAAGAAGGTAGAGATCAGAATCAGCCTGAAATTGCAGGACAATCTCAATGGTAATTTGCTTTCTGGCCGTGAGGTCATAGCACGTTTTTGCTAGTTTTTGCCTAGTTTTTACACTTTTCTGGACAACGCGGACTTTGCGGGGCTTTTTTCAGGGTGATCGAAGTCGCGCCTATTTTCGTCGCTGGTAGTCTTAGGACGGAACAAATCGACAAACTAGGTTAGATCCGCCTCTCATATATGGAGACGCGGCATGCATGAAAAAACCTTTTATCATCAGTTTTTTTGGAAATTAATTGTTTCGTAAGTGCCCCCCGCTTCGCTTTCCGGGGCCATGTAAAAAATTAATAGCCGTCTCGCGGCCTTTCCACAATGACAGGATACTATATCACATTGACACACAGTCAGGCTCATCGCTGATAAAACTGCCGACGAGAGTGCTCAAAAATCTTCCTTTCAAGTGATTGTCAACATCACCCTTGAAAGGAGCTCTGAAAGCTGCCACAGTGTGTCACTGCAAACGAATTCCTTGCATTTGCTGCCTGTCTCCATCTAGCCTTCTGCTCAGCCAAGCGGATACCCTGGACATTAATTTGTGTGCATTTTTATAAAAAATAAATTATAGATGCATTCAACTTTAAAGAAATCTAGTCCTGAAGAAAATTTACTTTTCAAATCATTTACTGTCATTTAACATTGACATGAAACTTTTCTTTCCTTGCAATTTGTGACACAAAGTCTGATTTCTCTGTTCTCTCCCTGGGTGCACCGCTCATCTCCAAAGCAAGGGGGGTGTGCGGGGTTTGCACGACAGATTTCACACTGCGTGACAGGGCGATGAGCCGGCCTGGAAGGTTCAGTCTCAGCGGAAGGAAGCATTCTGTTGCATCTCCGGACTCCCCCGCAGACTCTAAGGGGGCCTTCGCATTTAAAACACAAGGCTTTTACGTGCAACCATAAGAGTTTCAGCTCTCCCATCCACACACCTTGCTCATCTATCAAG